>CM075807.1:103885579-104100447 GCA_037975025.1 Excoecaria agallocha
GTATCATGAGGTCAGAACTCATTTTTTCAATATTTTATTGGATGGCAACTCTATGATACATGCCTTGTGATGCCCAACAAATGCCCTCATAGGTTGATCGCCAATAGTGATTAGGGATACCCCGAGCCGCTGTTTCATGCCTTTTTAAGGCCTAAGGCATCACGAGTTAGGTTGAATCCCTGTCTATTGTGAAGCAACCGTCCTTCATGAGTTAAATGAACCTTGATCAAATCTCAAGTCCTAAAAGCAGGCTTTCAAGAGCAAACTTGATGCCTATGAGATTTGACATGTGTCAAACCAAGATATATATAAAAAAAAGGTACTATTGGGAGGCAACCCATTATTTAGCCTTGCCTAAGTTTGAACTGTTACTATTTAGATTTCAATTTTAGTATTTTTTTTTTATTTTTTTACCCCCTGCTTTCTCTTACCTCTCTAAGATCATTCACATTTTTTATGCAGATAGAAGTTGGGTAGCTTACCTACATTATGGTGGTGGTGAAAGAATTAATCTTATTTCATTAGGCATTTAAAAAAAAAACACACACACACACACATATACTAGATATTTTTTAGGGATTTGTAATGGAAAATTCTTATTTTCAGGATGAGCTTTAATAGACAAAGATGGGTTGGTTACTGGAAATGGCCATTTATTCGATGAAGGGCTACATGTTCTTCCCTTTTATTTTTTTAGTTGTGATTTATGGTTTTAGTAGCCTTTTATTCATTTTGGGTTTTATATTACAACTAAACCCATTAGTTTTTTTACACCCCACTTTGACCTAGCTATAACTAATAATTAATTTATTATTTCTTTTACTTCCTTCTCCACTTAAAGATCTTTTTCTTCAACTCACACCAGCCGCTAACCACACCTTATCATTGATCCTCAATGCCCCACTGAAAATCCTTAATGCTGATGTGTCCATGATAAACTTTAGCTACCGAAGTAGCAAAGGCCACCAGTATGCATGCACCAGTAGCCAGGCTGTCGCAGTAGCCCAAGCCACCAGTGCGCACACACCAGCAAATGCAACAGCCTAAGTTGCACCAACACGAGTAGCTGTAGCTGCCACAATAGACCTTTCCATTACAACCTATCAAACCCACTAATACACTAAATCCATCAACCTAAACAAGTAAAAATTTAATGATAAAAGAAAAAAGCTAGTTGCATACTAATCCAAACAAGTCAAAGTTATGTTACTCGATGAAAGTGCTTCAAATGAGAAAGAGAGAGAAAAACCACCACCTACAACACATGACAATTTTGAAAGGCCTCAACCCAAGAAATGAGCTAGGTTCTGATAGGGAAAGAGCAGGTTCCCACCACCAACTCATAAATTGGATGGTAACCTTACTTTGTCTAAGGAGCAGTAATAGACCATGTATTATTTCTTTGAGCATCTTGATATCTTACATGCTCGTTCTTTTGATAAGTCGACACTAAATGCTTTAGGTGTGCTAGATGAGATTTTTTATTTACTTGACAACATAGGTTGGCATAAAATTTTCATGATTAATTTTCCTATCTATGATGCTTTAATTAGACAATTTTACTGTACCTTTGAGTTTGATTACATTGGAACAAACTTGAATTTGGTGGCACCATTTTCCATTACATTTTGCATGTTAGGTAATTTCAAATTCTTTTAAGTCACTTCCTTTAACATTGCATTGGGTTTTATAATTGAAGAATAGTCTAAAATAAGCAAATACCTTGATATGTTGTATGACTACCTAGAGAATTTTGATGCATTAGAGGTCTATAGGGATTTAACTGGTATGCTTGATATCAATTTTATGCCTCATAAATTAAAAGCATTTCTCATTAAAAGTGTTGTATTGAGGATTATTCACAGTTTTCTTACTATTAATTACTCTACTAGAAATAAGGACACTACTGTAGTTAGAAAAGCTGAATTATTTTTTATGTGTTGTATGTTACATGGTAAGAAAGTGAATTTGGGATATTGGCTTGCTATCAAATTTTAGAAATTATGCACTAGATCTAAGAAATTATATTTAGGTTCTTTGATTACCTACTTAGCTATTAATGTGGGTCTAGTTGATGTAAACAGTACAAATATGCATGTTGCTTATGCTATACCCCCTATAGATTTGGTATTTTTGGATAGGTTGCATTTACTGCGTTGTAGACAAAATGATGTAATTTCTCTTATGGATACAGGTGTTTTATCTAAAGACCATGTTTTCAAAAAGGATGTCAAAAAGCCAGCTGGACCATCCACCTCCCACGACACACATACCACAGCTCTAGTAGCATCTGCAAAGTCTTAGCACAGATGGATCACCTAGAATCATCCTTGGCCACTCTATCTACCAATCTCCAGCAGTTGCACACCAATTTTCTCGCTTAGTTCTAGCAAATAGGGTTCACACAACCCCACCCATCGCATCAGTGATTGGCCAGCTCACTTCTCCTTCACCAGGGTAGTTTCTCTTCACCTTAATCTTGTTAATTTTGTTGCCTTTTGCCCCACATTTATATTTTATTCCGCATTGAGGACAATGCGAAAAGATAATATAAGGAAGGGATTTGAAATATAAGTGTTGTACTAAATGTTTGTGATACTTTTGCTGATTTTATGCTGACTTTAGAAAGTTTATTTTGTTAATAATTCTATTAATTTTTTTTAGTTCACCAAATTTGTTGTTGATATTTTTCTTTATGATGACTTTGTGCTGATGTGTCCATATTTGATATGCATATTTTGTTAGCAAGATTTGATCAATTATTCAATGTTTGGTTAAATTTTTTGATGTTGTTTTAAGTGTTGGCAACATGGCACTTGTCCTATGATTTTTCTGTGTTTAAAATTGGTTTTTCGATCTATTGTTCATTAGCATTTTGTTGAACTTCACTTTTATCCCAAAGGAAAACTTTTGTTTAAAAATAATTCCTTAACTAACTAGCTTTTGACCTATTAAGATGTTAGCCAAAAAGTGAGTTATTTTCATGATGGCTTGTTCTTTTTCATGCATGTAGACATTGGGTTCTAAAGTAGCTCTTGATCAAGATTACTTAATGAAGAAGCAATTTCTCATAAATAAATAAATAAGGAACATAAGTGCTAATTTTTCCTTGAAATTTTTAATATTCTTACAATAACTTTTTTCCGGGCTCCGTCCATTTATCTCTATCAAAAAGGGCAAAATAAGAAAATCGGTTTGAAAAATTTAAAGCAGTCTTAAGCATTATAGCCTTATCTCAGCCTACAGACCTCATAATTAGATAATTCTAAAGTCATTTGAATTTTAAGACATATAAATACAACTTTAATGAGAAATATAAACACACTTCAGCCTTTAAGATTTTCAAAATTAGGTTTGAACGTTGATGACCCGAATTTATTCCTGCACCAAGACCAATCTATAATAATTTGGGCATAACTCTCTCCGTAAAGCTTTTTTGAGGTGAATATAATTTTGATAGAAACTATACTCATTTTGGAACAATTTTCATGAGGAGAGTATGAATTTATTTTGAACCCATTATTTCTAGTAATTTTTCAAAGTTAGAATATCAATTCTGTCCCTGAAGATTTCTTAGGAGCAGTCATCAGTATCTTGGCCATAAATCCTAATCTACAAATTCAAATTGAGTGATTCTTGATTCATTGGAAAGCTAAGACATAGGAAAATAAATTTTTAGAAGACACTTGTCAAAAAATGGTGTATTCTATCCTAAAATTTGGAAAACATTTCGAATTAAGGATTAGTTGCCTGAGAACAGGGCGTGACTCAAGGGCATGAGTCATACTCTTCACTCACGGGTTAAGGTCGTGACTTGGTTATGAGTCATGTTCTTAACTAATGAGTCAAGTCCGTGACTCACTCCAAAATGCATTCTGGATATATATGAAAATAGAAAAAAATTGAGAAAAAAAAATTGAAATCATCCCAATCTAATTGGAATATTTTAAGGGGATGTTTTGGCTATAAAAAGGCCACATTCTCTCCTCTCCTTCTCTATCCCTTCTTCTTCTTCTTCTTTCCACTGAAACTCAAGAAAAATTAATTAAAAAAATTGCAAAACAACATAAAAAAAATTGAAAAAAAAAGCCATAAAGCATCAAATCCTTGTTATTTGATGAAACCAACACTAAAGGTAATGTTCTTGAGTCCTCGAATCTTATAAATCTAGTTTTTAATTCCAATTTGTCATTTAAATATCCATTTTTTTAGTTTATTGCTTTTTAATTTTTAATTTATTAATTTAATTTTGTAAATTTATTATTAGTTTAATTTTGTTAATTTTCTTTATATATTTATTTGTTAGTTAATTGTTAAATATATTAATTTGTTAACCATTTTATTTGTTAATTAATTTATTACCTTATCCTATTAATTAATTATTTCATTATGTTAATTTGTTAAATTTTTGCTTGTTAATTAGTGTTTAATTCCATTATTTATGAGTTGTTCTATTATTAATTGGTTAATTCTTTATTTAATATGTTAGTTTAATTTATTAATTTGTTAATTGTTTAGTATATTTGTTAATTTATTATTTTTTATCTAATTTCTAATATATTTCCCACTCACATCCCTTCCTTTTTACTTATTTTATTAATTTAAAGTTATTGTAGATTGACCCAAAGTGAGATTTTTAACTTCTTTTAACTCATTTCATTTCTTTCTTTTTTGCCTCCTTTCGTCTGCATCTTTCCTTTCCTTTTATTTTATTATTTTATTTTGTTTAATATATACATCACTTTATGTTAATTAATTATTTTATTTTGTTGTAGTTTATTTGTTGTTTTACTACTATGTTTGTAATATGTTTTAGTGTTGTCTAATTTGTTACATTTTTTTATATTGTGATTTGTTAATTTTATTTAAATAATATTTATTTTTTATAGTTTTATTTTCGTAATAAATTAATTATATTAATTTATCACTTCATTTTAAATTTATACTATTGCCTATTAATTTTCCATTTAATGCTATTTTATTTTTATCTATTTTATTAGCCTAATTAATTAGTATTTTTTAATTGTCAAATAGTTTATTTATATATTTATGCAATATTTTATTTATTTAATTCAATCATATTTTATTTATTTTTTTAATATTATTCTTATTTTTAATGATAATATTTATAATTGTTATTATTAATATTATCATTAATATTGTAATCGTTGTTATTATTATTATTATTATTATTATTATTATTATTATTATTCATTTCATTTATTAATTTATTTTATTATATATATATATATATATTGTATTTAATTATCCATTATTTGATTTCTTCCTTATTAACTAACATAACTTTTCATACAATATATGCATCATGCATTTCGAGTCAACATGGAGAATAAGACAGAGTAGATTAGCCTATAATTTATTTTCTTATTTACTCGTTATTTTAGGCCTATATAATTTCCCTTTTATTTCCTTTATTTACTGCAAAAAATGTAATAATAAAGGCTTTTTCATGCCCTTAAAAATCATGCAAAATGGTTTCTATATATTAATTGGATTGGACACTTATCTCCTCCATCTAGTGCTTTTATTTCTTCTCTAAACTCTATTTCTATACCTAGAATAGTTAAAGAAGCTTTATCTCATCCTGGTTGGTGTAATGCAATGAAAGATGAAATAAGGGCTCTGGATGATAATCATACTTGGAAGTTAGTGGATTTTCCACAAGGCAAAAAGGTTGTTGGATGTCGATGGATTTTTACATTCAAAGTTAATCTTGATGGTTTTGTGGCACGACTTAAGGCTAGGCTTGTGGCCAAAAGATATGTCAAGACTTATAGAGTAGATTACTCTAATACTTTCTCTCCTATAACTAAGTTAACTTCTATTCATCTTTTCATATCTATCACTGCTTCTCAGTATTGGCCATTACATCAGCTGGATATCAAGAATGCTTTTTTTTTCATAGAGATCTTAAAAAAAAAGCTTATATGGCGTAACCACTTTGTTTTTTTTCTCAGAAGGAGTATGGTAAGAGTTTACTATTTGAAGAAATCCTTGTATAGACTAAAGCAGAATCCTCATTCTTGATTTGGAAAGTTTAATATGGTAGTTCAAGAGTTTGGGCTAAAAAAAGGCCAGTTTGATCATTCAATTTCCTACAGACAATCACAGGCTAGAGTTATTCTTCTTATTATTTATGTTGATGATATTGTGATTAGAGGGAATGATTATGAAGATATCTCTTCACTCAAGTCTTTCTTGCATGGTAAATTTCACAATAAAAAATAGGGCCAGTTGAAATATTTTTTGGGAGTGTAAGTGTCGAGAAATAAAAAGGAAATTCTTCTATCCCAAAGAAAATATGTTCTTAACTTACTTGTAAAAACTAGAAAATTATGAGCTAAGCCATATAGTACTCCTATGATTCCTAATGTACAACTCACAAAGGATGATGGTGATCCTTTTAATGATCTAGAGAGATACCAAAGGTTAGATAGAAAACTGAATTACCTTACAATAACTCGTCCAGACATTGCATTTGCAGTAAGCATTGTTAGTCAATTTATGTGTGCTTTTACGGTCAAGCATTGGGAAGCTCTAGAATAAATCTTACGTTATTTGAAAGATGCTCCTGGACTATGTATATTGTACAGTGATCATGGGCATACTCGCATTAAATGCTTTACCAATGCTGATTGGGTAAGTTCTAAGATTGATAGGAGGTCAACTATAGGCTATTGTATTTTTGTTGAAGGAACTTTAGTGTGTTGGAGAAGCAAGAAGCAAACTATGGTATCCAAATCTAGTGCAGAATTGGAATATAGAGCTATATCATATTTTATATGCGAAATCTTATGAATTCGTTGTTTGCTTACTAAAATTGGTTTAGATTCCCTATCTCCAGCAAAACTTTGGTGTGAAAATCAAGCTATTTTTCATATTTTCTTTAATCCAGTGTATCATGAATGGATCAAGCATATTAAAATTAATTGTTACTTTATTCGTGAAAAGATTTAAGATAATACCATCTCTACTGGATATGTGAAGATAAGAGAACAATTAGATAATTTGTTCATGAAGGCTCTAAATAGACCTTGAGTTGAATACTTGTGTACCAAGCTGGGCATGATTAATATCTATACTCCAGCTTGAGGGGGAGTATTACAAAATAGTGTACATGGCTAGTTTAGCCTTTTCTATATCGCCTGCTTTTTTAATGTCGTCTTTTCTCCCTAGTACATAGCCTTTTCCACTAGATATACTTTTACTTGTATATATATATAGTGTAAACTTACAAGAGAATTAATAAGCGAAAACATTTTCCCTCTCTCTTGTTCTCTTTCACTTATATATAAACATGTGTTTTCTTTTTTTGACAACTAAATGAACAAGTTTTTTAGTAAAATATTATTTCCTTATAAACAGTTGAAAATGCAAAGATAAACATTCAAACGATGTATACCATACCTAGTGGTGCATCAATAAGCACCAGATTAATGCTCCAAATTTTGTTTGCAAGAGGCAATACCTTCCTATGGTCCCCAACACTTCCTGACTTATTTAGGATATTTCTTATTATGGAGAAATGGATTCATTTGTTTGGTATTACCATTGATTCTTACATCAGCCTCACGTGTCCATGGCTCCTTTTACATTGTGTTGTGATAGGGGGCATTCTGCATCCCTTAGTGGGATTGCATTGTTACCTTCTACATCCCTAATAGGACTGCATTTTGTCACCTTCTGCATCTTATATAGGTTCTATAGGCACTATGTGGACCTCAAGCCCTTTAAGTGTGAGATGTGATGTGGCACAAGCTGTGGAGCAATTTGCTTTCTCATTGTGAATAATACACACAAGATTTTCAACTCATTACATGGCATATGAGTCATACTATGAGAGCACCTTAACTTTCCAAGAAGGAACAATGGAGAGTGTTTTTTTTTTTGGAAAAATGCATATGTTTCATTAAGTAGAGAAAGATCATTGGCATTTTGTATAAAAGAACAGAGAACTTCCTTATATATGTATGTGTAACCCGATTCATTAAGTTCCAAATCAATAATTGTATAATTTTAACGGTTGGATTGTTTACACCTCCATATCTAACTATGCTTACCATACTCACCTTAACTCAGTTTTTATCTAAACAACTCACTAAAACTATGGTAGAATTGTTGAATTCTTTTTATGTTAAAATAATAAATAGTAATACGCCTCTATAGGTTTGTATATACCAACTCAAAAGTTGAATCCAATAGGTTTAGACCTAATGATTAAATGCAAGTACATAAAGAAGCATTAATGATAGTCTTAGCCAAATAAAGACAAAACTTATATTCTAATGGAAGTTAGTGAAAATCAATTTTGTAATGCTTATCATGCAGAGTTTTGGGGAGTGTTTACTAGTTTGAAGGAAGCTTAGGATCGTGATTAGTGTCAGGTTTCTCTTCGAGTGGAGAACAATAGTATTTATGCAGTTATTAAAAGAAAATATCTAGATCATTTGCTCATAAGGTTCTCTTTATTCTTATAAAAGACTTGCTCAACCATAATAGGGAACTCTGGGTGACACATGGGTATAAAGAAGCTCACATGGCCTTTTCTAATCATCAGAAATTCTATCGATATAACTGTCCTCTTTCATACCTTCATTCCATTCTCCTAAGCAATGCTTTTAGAGTTTCTTACATATATTAATGTTTAATTATTAGTTGTTTCCTTCTACTTATATATATATATATATATATATATATATATATATATATATATATATATATATATCGATTTTGTTTAAGGTAAATAAGGTTATAGCTTATATTTAACATTGTCTAAAGAAAAACTTATTTTTTTTCATCATTAAATTACTTCCTCCATCATGGTTAAAAAAGGTCAATTTTTAAAAACATTTCAATGGCAAATTTGCAGTCCCAATATATTGGATGGTCTCATATTGAAACCTCACTCTTACATTTCACTTATAACCAATGTTATTAAAATAGGATCGGGTGGTTAAATAAAAACCACCAACCTCCCTAGTTCTAAAGACATGGAAAAATCAGAGAAGAAAAAAATCGAATTGGACCGAAAAATATTGAAAAATTAGCAAACCGGAAACAATCGAATTTTTGGCAAAACAATGCCATTTTGATTAAAAAAATGAACTCATGATTTAGGATGGGTTAGGGAAGAATCAACAAATTTCATCTCACCAACCATTCTTACCTTCTGCGCCGTTGCACAAGAGACCGACGGTGGATATCAGAGGAAGTATTATTGCCTGTAACGATCGTTGTGGATGCCCTACTCCATGCCCTGGTGGCACAGGTTGCAGGTGTAGAATGAAGGAGACCCAGCAGTGGAAGTATAGGAGATGGGCACAATAAATGCAGCTGTCGAGAGCATTGTGGGTGTAATCCATGCACGTGCCTTAAATCTTCGAAAACAACTGGTGATGGGAAGGCTAATGGCAAGTGTGGTCCTACTTGCACCTGTTTTACTTGTGCCTCTTAAATTAATCTCTTCTCAATATGTATTAATTATAAATGTTTTTGAGTCTTGTTTACTATGCATCTATGGTTTTTTTAACTAAAAAAATAAAAAATAAAAAATCGATTGAAGAATTAAATGCAAATAAGCTGTAAATTATATTTTTAAATAGTTATACTTCCCTATAATTTTAACTCCATTATGTTCATCTAGACTAGACATTTTTTTTTAAGATTAAGATGTATGGAAATATTATTTGTTTATTAATATTATAGATAATATTAATATTAATATAATATTATAAGCTAATACTAATTAACTGTGCAATATAAACAAGATTAATTTGTATTTTTCGTAGACTAGATATATTTTTAAGGTAAAATTTATATGTGATGAATGTTCAGGATATTTTGAAACTTATTATTGGGATATTTGTGACTTATATTTAATGGTTGATGAATTTTTTTAATTTATTTTTTATAATTTTTATATAGTGATATTTATAAAATTATATAAATAATATTATTTTAAAAAAAAATAAAAAACTGATCGGATCTTTCGGGCTGCGAACCTCCAATCTCGTTGGTTCTTTATCCGATCCGATTTTAATAATATTGGTTATAACTGAAAATTGAACAAAATTGAATTAATTTGGTTAATCAGATTGGTGTTAATTTACAATTTTATTAAATTTCTATTTTTTGGTTAGATTAATAATTGAAAATTTTAAAAAATTGATTCTCATTTTACTTAATAAAATTTCCTAAATTATTAACCAGTTAGATTTTTAATTGTGAAATAAATTATTAGTTAGTTAATACAAAAGTTAGTTCGATTTACAATTTTTATAACACTACAATTTTTTGTTATTTTAGTTTGATTAAGCTATAGCTAAAATCCAAAGCATGCTCACCCTACCTCTCTCCCTTGTCTTCCCCGAGAAAGAAAAATATAATTATCATAATTGAAAATTCATTCCCAGATCCAATTATATGAATTGTTCATGAAACAAACTGATAGTAATTTGCAATGTAACTAAAATAAATTACTAATATATATATATAGCTCTTGAGATATATACAGGAAAAAAACATTATTTCGTTTCTAAACTTTAACACTTTTTCGCATTAAATTTTAAATTTTAAAAACTATATATTGAATATTTCAACTTTTTGAATGAAACATATTGAGTTTTTATACTACATATTGAATTTTTGAACTTATTTATTAGAACACATTAAATTCAAATGGATATTAAATACATACGACTTTAACGGAGCGTGTGTTACACTATTGTTTGTTTTCGTTAATTTTGAATTTAATGTATACTTTTTAAAAGTTTAGGGATTCAATATATAATTTTAAAATTATATAGATCTAACGCTAAAAATGTTAAAATTTAGGCACTAAATTATGGATTTTGCTATATATATATATATATGTTCTTGAGTAATTCCATGAAACGGTGTATCTCATTTCTCTTTTTATTTATCTCTAATTATGACTATGGATGAGCATAGATCGATTAATCGATCAATGAGCAAAAAAATTAACCAGTCCATTAATATCGATTTTTCATAATTACTAAGCATTAATCAGTCTGTTACATTCGGTTAACCAGTCCATCGATTTCGATTTTTCGATTAACCACTAAAATTTATAACATAAAATTATATAAAAAATTAGATAAAATTTAATTCAATTTTCAATGTATAAAATAATTTAATATAAAAATTACGAAACAAACATAATTTACTAGTCAAAATTTATGTTTTATAAATTAATAGCTAATATTATAAAATAGATTTGATATTTATTGAAAATTATTATGTTTGATTCTAAGACAAATAAATTTTTGAATAATAATATAATTAAATGCTATTAAGTAAAATATGAACACCAATATATGATAAAAAAAATATAAAAGTTAATTGTATACTATATATAAATATTATTGTATAATTAAAAAATGATATAATATAAATTTAGTTTGAAACATTATATAAATTTTATAAGAAAATATAAAAAATTAAGGTATAAAAATATAATCTAAATATATTTTAAAGTATTATTTTATATAAATTTTAGAGAGAAATAGAAAAAAATTATATATATATATATATATATATATATATATATATATATATATATATATATATATATGAAACGGTTAATCGGTATTTAAAAATATAAATCGTAATCACTAATAAAAAATATAAAAATTATAAATCGTAATCGAATCTATCAGATCAGCTAACCGTAAAAATTAATTTGATTTTGAATCAATTTTACGATTAATCATATTTTAAATATTTTTTGCTTATTTCAAATTATGACACTTGTCTTTCATCACTTTAGTTAAACTTAGGGATGATCGTTCAGAGTGGAGAATCCCCGAAATTTTTCCCCGCGGGGATGGGGACTGGGGGAAAAAATTTTCCGTCCTAGAATCGGGGGCTGGGACGGGAAATGGGGTATCCGCCCCGCAGGGATCCCCGTCCCGCAAAAAAAAAAAATATATATTTATTTATTTTAAAATATAATATTTTATAAATAATTAAAATTAAAATATAATTTAATTTTATAATTATTAAATTTTAAATTATACTTAATTTTAAATTATTATTGATTTTAAATTTTTTATTTATTAAATATTATATTTTAATTTTAATTATTTATAAAATAATTTAATTTTATAATTATTAAATTTTAAATTATACTTAATTTTAAATTATTATTAATTTTAAATTTTTTATTTGTTAAATATTATATTTTAATTTTAATTATTTATAAAATATTATATTTTAAAATTAAAAAAAAAATAGGGGATGGGGATCCCTGCAGGGGACCGGGGAAATCCTCCCCCCCGCCCCGAGATTGGTGGCGAGGGCGGGGTGGGGAATCCCCGTTACTGGCGAGGAATGGAGTAGGGGAGAATTTCTCGACCCCGTCCCGTCCCGTAATCATCCCTAGTTAAACTCGTTGCCATGTTACGTGAGTTATGTGGTCCAGCCGGCTGCGCCGTCGATTCAGCCTTTTTCTAGGGCAGTCGCCTCCTTCAGCCCCTAATTGTAAATTAGAAGATAAAATAAACAAAAAGCACACTTGTTCTATAAATTAAGGTGTACACGCAACAGCTAATGGGCAACTCAACCGAACTTCCTTTCTTTATATTGAACTATTAAAGAACAATTTAAAAAGACCTATTTCCAATTCGGTTGTCTTTTAGTCAAAAACTTTTCCAAAGACCAAACGAAACCATAGCTCTAATTTTTCCACCGAAGACATATCGGTCTGAGAATTGCGTTTACTGGGTACGCAATTCTCTCTGCAACTTTCTTTTATTTTCATTGGGTTTCGTTCTCGTCACTTAATATGTTTCTCAGTCTACGATTTCATGAGTGCGGTTGTTTCTGATCTAAGTCTTTGATTCTGGAATGGTTAACATCTATCAAATTTTTGGACTTCGATTTATTTTGTTTATTGGTTTGGGTTATAGTCTATGGATCCTGCAGCTGAATAATCTAACGACAGCAATCAAATTTTTTTTTTCTTTTTTGTTTTCCAAAATTAGATATTGATTGCAGAAAAATATGGATTATGAATCTTCTTGTGCAGTGGATGGAATAGTTCTTTCTAACTTGTTTATTGTTCTGATATAGGTACATAATTGCTTATAAGGTTATGGGAAACATGGAATCGAGCTATGATTATAGTCATGATGATACATGGCCACAGCCCACTTCTCATGCAGGAAGTTCAATGGAGCATAATTATCATAATAGGCAACACCCAGCACACATAGCTGACAATTTCAACTCTCTAGAGCAGGTATTGACTACAGCCCATTACTTGCTTTTTAGTTCCTTACCTGCGCAGCAGTTTTTCAACTCCTTTTCGTCTTTAAGAAAGAGAGAAATGTATTAACTGTTTGTTCAGAAATTTTTCAGCAAAATAGTGTAATGATGAGGTTCTTAAACTCAAGCAACTCGAGATTACTGCGAAAACTTTGAAATTGGACAGTTATTTGAGGGAATCCACTAACTAAAAGTGAAATATCTTATATGTAAAAATGTGTAAACGAGGACTAAGTTCAAATCCATTTTCATTTGTTTTACTTTTTTATTAAAACTGTGAGAACTGAAAATCAGTGTCTTGACTTTGATAGTCAACTTTATTGATATAGAATTTTGGATAATATAGGATAACTTGAAGTAAGATGAAAGGTATAACCTTGCAAACACACATTGAGGATACTAGTTATCACGCAAAATGTTACATAGAAAAGGTAACTTACAACTCTTGAGATGCATAAATAGTCACCCTTAATATACAGTTAAAGAAGCTTGCCACTCAGTGAAATTCTGGAAAGAGATACAAATAGTAGTAGCCATATAAGCTGAAAGCATAATTTTACTTGTTGACAAGAGCATTGAACAATTTAGAAATAATAATTCAGTTGAAGAGTTGTTACATTTGTCACACTGACAATATCTTCACGGATTTCATATATTTGATTCAATTGAAAAGCATTCTGATCATATCCTTGCTTATTTATTGTGTTCATTCAGTAGAATGAATACGATCAGAACAAGTTAAAATGAATCCAATTAGAACAAGTTTGCTATTTACCCCAGGTTATTTCTGCTCTTAGAGATGCTGGTCTTGAATCGTCAAACTTAATCCTTGGTATTGACTTTACCAAGAGTAATGAGTGGACAGGTGACTCTCTTTCCCTCAAACACTGATATGTGATTTCCTTGATTGAGAGGAAAATGTCTCATTCCATTGATTTTAGGTAGGCATTCATTTCACCGGAAGAGCCTTCACACAATCGGCAATAATTTAAATCCCTATGAACAAGCGATTTCTATCATTGGCCGTACTTTGTCTTCCTTTGATGAAGATAATTTGATACCCTGTTTTGGATTTGGAGATGGTTGGTGAAATTTTATAGCTTCATTTTTTCAGTTAGAACTTTGTAGATGGGTTATCTGATTTTTTTTTTTTAATTATTTTTTGGTTTTCTACTTTTGCTAGCATCAACACATGATAAATATGTTTTCAGCTTTTATCCTGATCATCGGTCGTGTCATGGTTTTGAAGAAGCTCTTAGTCGATACAGGGAGATTGTTCCATTCTTAAAGTTGTCAGGTTTGGACAATCTTCTTCCTCTTGTTTGTTTCTAAAGCTTCTTTTGTTTCTTTATATCTTTGAATTTCCTAAGTTAAAAGATAATTGTATCTTTCCATGAAGCTAATAATTCTACTTTACGCTGTGCAACTGTGACTTTATATGAGCTAATAATTGGAGATTAATAATTCCTTGGGTTCAAGAAGTTCACATACAATGATTGAGAATATTTTATTTGAATGACTAAAATGCATCTGCATATATCCAATGAATTAAAAGGACTCAAAACATTGATCTACAAAGTCAGATAAAACTTTTTTTTTTGTGGTGTGGTCAATATGGAATATTTGAGCTGCATTTGGGGATAGGCATCAGGGGAAAAAAAAATCTATTTTGGTGAACACTGGAACTTTTCTCCATACCTTCGACTAATTTTAAAAGTTGCATAAATTTATTAGTTCTTATTCATACATTGTTAACTCTCTCCCTCTCTCTCTTTTAATGTTTGCTGAGGTGTGTTGTATTACATATAAATATATGTCACATTCCTAATGTTGCATAAAGTGCATTGCAACAATAATTTTCATTAAGTGTCTTCTTAATGCCATAAGTTAAAAGATTGTTAGATCTGATCTCCAAATTTCCATTGCAGCTACTAGTTTCTGCATATATATAGAATGAGATTAAGTCTGTTGCAGCTAACCCTTTTACTGGCAAATCCCAAGACCTGCAACTTCTGCAGACAATTGATATTGATAATATACTTGCCCATTTATCTAGGTCCAACATCATTTGGTCCCATAATAGATGCAGCAATTGACATTGTGGAGAAGAGTGATGGACAGTATCATGTGCTTGTCGTCATTGCTGACGGGCAGGTGCTTAGTGCTTTATATCTCTTGTCCGTTCATCTATGTCTCCTGATGGCTGCTGAATTTTGTTCTGTATTTGTATTAGGTTACTAGGAGTCCGGATACTCCAAATGGGTGTTACAGTCCACAAGAGCAAGCAACTTTGAACTCCATTGTTGCTGCTAGGTAAGGGAATGCCATTTTTTAAAATCAAGTTGTAACTTTTTCATTGTCTTGATTGTTGTCGATGTATTAAACAGCCATTATCCTCTATCAATCATTTTGGTTGGAGTTGGGGATGGACCATGGGATGCAATGCAAAATTTTGACGATAACATTCCTCAACGTGCATTTGATAACTTCCAGGTATGCTTAACAAGTTTGTGTAGCTTTTGCAGCAAGGGATAAGAATTATCATGAGCACAACATATCTTGGAAAGTCAGGAAGAGTATTATAATGAACATAACCTTCCTAGAAATGAGACTCACTAAAGTAGCATTAGCTTTAGCTCTTTGTCAACTTTAATATACCAATCTTGCTCTGGGATTTGGTCACAAACTGTTTTCATTATTATAAATTTTAATAAATTGCTTGATGTTCCACTCAACATCATTCCTTGCGCTGGTGCATGTAGTCAATATTGCCTATACGTGCATGTCATGTTTAAAATTTGGTATCTATATCAATAAGCCCTATGATAAATTCTGATAGGAATCATGTCTTGGTCCTGAATGGATATTGTATCTGATGCATGATTTTGCATTTTTTCTTATATTTGACTTGTTTGAAACTTCCATTGAAATAACTATGTTCCCTGTGCAGTTTGTCTTAACTTCTTTTGTTCCTCCTGCAGTTTGTCAACTTCACAAAAATAATGTCTGAGAACACAGAAATATCAAAGAAAGAAACAGCCTTTGCGCTTGCTTCCCTAATGGAAGTTCCTTTGCAGTACAGAGCTACACAAAAGCTTCAGTATATCAAGTAAAGCAGAAGCTATAATTTTTTTTTTCTTACTGGTATATTATTTTATTAGAGAAGTTGGTATTAAACCATTTGACTTGGGCAGTCGAGAATCCGAAGGTGGATCACATACAAAGGACATTCCTCGTGCAAGGCCATTGCCCCCTCCACCTGAAGTAATTGATCACGACAATGCAGTTGGATCTATGAAAAGTTTTCAAGCAGAGGAATCAAATGCTCCAGTAGAACCAGTATTATTTTTTTCCCTAAAATTCTCAGATGTCAATTTCATATTAAAATGAGATGTTTTTTTAGACGATTTAAGTAATTGACAATTTTTGTATTGAAGGTCTGCCCCATTTGCTTGACAAACCCAAAAAACATGGCCTTTGGATGCGGTCATATGGTATGTGCACTTAGACTCATTTTTATTCATTCAAAATGTCAATCTGAAAATGTTCTGGTGTTCAGAATGAACCTAAAAGCTTCATATTAAATTTGTGGTCACAACCATATTTCCACTAGTCAACTGTAATGCATTGAATGGCTCTGAGAACTTCAAACTAACTGTTTTCACTTGACAACCTGAAACTCTTGCTGTTATGACCTTTTATATCACTTATTAAAGTGATAAAAGAAAGCCGAGAAAGAAACATTGCTAGCTTGATCGAAGAAAAACTCTTGCAGCAATAATAAAATTATTGCAGAGTACTAAATTTCCATTATTTTGAAATCTCTAATCCTTTGACACTGTCCTTTAATCATCTTTTGTGTTACAGGAAATTTAAAATAAGACATGTTAAAACTCACATGGCTAGGTTGTCTGCATAACCAAAATGCTAATTGCTTCGTATACCCTGAGAGTACTACTGTGGCAATTTTTTCTAAATTACTATCATTTTATTTTAATGCTGTAGACATGCAAGGATTGTGGTGCAACAATTTCGACTTGTCCTCTCTGCCGCGAGCCTATAACAACACGCTTAAGACTATTTACTTGATTCTGGAACAATAAGACAGGTGATCATATGTTAAGCCGAACTCACACTAATAAATGAAAAATCTCGTGAATCACAAGGTTCCTTTTTATTTTATTTTTCCACGAATTAGTTGGTTGCTATACTCTGTACTTTGTACATTAGTCACATGTTGGGATGATTATTTTTCCTTAAATCCATCATTACATTATATGGTATGTGCGACAAATATTATCGAAGTTCACACATTATTTGACAGATTTTGGATGTTTCCGGCCAGAGGTAAACATAAAAACTTGATTATGTCCAAGTTGATTGGGTAATCAATGTGCCTACTAGCCTAAATACGGAGTAGCATGTAGATTGATTGTGACAAATAATAAATGATGAGAAAAATATCTTTCTCTACAGATTGAGTAAGCACTAAGCAGAAATGTTATAAAACTGGATCGATCAGTCGGACCAGTTTAACTGCAAATCGGCAGCTGGTATAGCTATATTTAATATATAAAATCAGAATGTTAAAAAACTGAATGGAACTGGTATGAACTGCCGAAGAATATGTTGAGCTGGTGAAGAATTGGGATGAACTGAAAGAAAATCAGGTTGAACCAGAAAATTTGGTTTGAACTAGAAAAATCAGTTTTGTCCAAAACATAAATACAACCGTATTTTTTGCTGGAAAAAAATAAAATAAGAATATAAATACAAATAATCAGAATCTAGGCAAATTTGATAAATATTTTATGAATAAAATAAGAAATGTAATTTATATTTGATGAATGTTTTTGGATATGCGTGATCTTTTATTATATATTTACCTTAAATTGTTGTTATGTATGTTGAAAACTTGAAAATAATGTTTTATAATTAATTCTTGATAATGAATGTGTTTTTTTATAAAGTATATTTTTTATATAATAATATTTTCATAATATTTATATAAAATTTTAAAAATAATATTATTTGGAAAAATGACAAGTTTGGTCAAATCATAATCTGTTTGTCTCTCCAATTTTTTATCTGGTTCAATTTCAATAAGTTGTAATTTTAGAATTTGCAAAATGATCATTAAGTAACTTGTAAAATAGCTAAAATGACTAGAAACTACTTTTTGTAATTAACTATATTAAGAAATTAAAAAGGCACAACTTAAATTCAAACTAAGACCCCATGTGGTTTAATTGATGACCCGCAGCTAGCAATTATACCTAGCACATAATTGATGTTTAATATTAAATTTTTGGTAAAGTTATGCAGTGATATCTAATATATGATTGATGATTAATATCAAGTATTTGGTAAAGTTATATAATACTATTTAATAAATGATAATTAATATTAAGCATAGGTGGCAAATAGACAGGTTTGGATTGATTCATTAATGGGCAGGTCACTAATGGATTGGATCATAAATGGATAAAAAAATTTTGATAATAAATGAATCAATATCCGAATGGGTTGGACGATTGTGGATTGATCTGTAATACCCTTACAGAAAGGTCTAACTGAAACAAGTGATAAAACGGAAATTTTTTTTTTTCAATCTTAACTAACCCAACGACTCCAAGCTTGTCCAAAAAGAAATACTTATAACTTAAGTAAGCCAATAAACTATAATTGTCTAAGTGACTAATTACCAAATAAAAATCTGGCAATATAACGTCTAAAAACTTATCTATTCCACCTGAAAAATCAGATAATTCTCTCAGCCCATCAGGGGCACAACAATACAAAAATAATTTCATCATGCATCTCATACATCCATTCTCATTATTAATCACATTTCCTAAGATAAGTCAATATTACAACTTACACTCTTGAGTCACTATAATACTTCAAAATAGAAACAATTTACACTTAAAATCGCCTCACTACAACTGTGAATTTCAAAAGATGAATTGCTCGAAACTAGATCCCTTCTTCTGATGGTTGAGCCGACGCAGCTGTCTAACCAAAAACAAGTCTATCCTGCTACCTACACGGATAACAAGACCCGTGCTAAGCTATAAAGCTTAGTGGGGAACAGAGTAATCTAAAGATAATTTTTTAAACATGTAATATCAATTATCCAAGTACAAAGTTGATAACACTCTTAATAGATACCTTCAATTACCTTAGATCCTAGTTCTTACATTCAACAATAAATCACAAGTATAAGCAACAAAACATCTTACTTACATAGGCAATAAAACTTAATAACTCGGTAATCAATGCATCATTCATTGCTACCACAAAAGACATCCGGTATATTTCTTTCATACATCTATATCATTTAAAACATAGCATGCATTCAAAATTCACTTTCATGTAATCATTAAATAATCTTAACAAGATGAACAATATAATACTTAACACCATAGTGTGTCATATATTATATACTTGATCGATAACAGAATGACGTACATACCTATACATAGATATATAGATACCTAATGCTTATAAAGAATTAGAGAATCACATGTTCAGCAATATTATAACTTGCAATTTATTATCCATTTGATGTACTTATACAAGAGGATAATTCTTATGCACATTAGTTTTGAACTATAACATTTCTTATCTTTTATACTTTTTAATTTATTTTCATATTAATGCCCCTAGAACAATGCCGACAGAAATATTCAGACTAGATACTCGGGACGTGGACCCCATGGGCCACATACAGACTGAAAAATGATCTCAAAGACCATTTTTTCACATAGCAGATACCAGATACAAACAGAAGCTATGGAGATCAGTGATCCTACCATAACTAAGCAAGTCGCCATGACTTGCACCGCGGTACAGATGTCCCTATGGCTAGCCAATTATATCCTGAGCTAGTTTTTACTGCCAGACTATTTTCTAAGGGCGCAAACGATCACTTACTTTCGGTACATTTATCAACTTTATCATCATTTCAATTCCTTTTTAATCCAGATAATATAGTTGTTCAGAATAATCAATATTTTTGTACAGTTTGTGAACCATCATTCACTTATATCATGAATTATTTTACAATAATTCATCAATTTCTCTTTAAATTACTCTTCAGTCATCAAAGGAATTTACTTAATATACATTCTTTCAAATTACTTTTAAACTTTCTAATAGCCATATATTAACAATACTTATACTTGTCATAATAGTTATACATTGCTAGACTGCTTTCGTGAAAATAAAATCATATATAATCACATCCACTATGAGTGTCTAAAATAGCATATAAACACAGTCATTTCAGAAGGACGTACCTACATGGTTCATGATAGCCATCTCACCTGCCCTATTGTACTCAATTTAATCATCACATATATACTCAACCAATATATCAAATACATATATTCAGTTACAAATCTGAGATCAATATCTACCTACGCCATTTCATATTGTTTTAGTGCCTATAGATACATATAATTTCAATGTCATAATCACATATCTAAATACATAATCTTAAAACACCAATATATTAAAGCAAACACATGTAAGTGCATCGCATTTAATCGTCGATTTTCTCATGATACCATAAGAGTGTAAACATAAAACTATGTATACTCCATCTATAATAATGATATTCATTTTTGTTATTCAAGTATCAAACAAAGATTCATAAAAAAAACGAGTATTTTCCAATATTTCTCAATTCATTATATTTTAAGGTATTTTCATTCTTTACATATTTGTATCACATTTATACTAATAGCTTACTACTATACTAGTTACATTCTCACTTGTTTTGTATTATGACATTATCATTTTCAATTATCGTATAATAAATTCCAAATAATCATCTTTTTACTCAAACATAGTCTCTTACGTATCAAATAACTTCTTTGTTTAATACCTTAGCAAAATGCATCATGAAAGATAATAGCATATATGAAGTTAAAATACTTCATAACCCGATACTTGTACAAGTTTTATAGTAAGAAATGAGAATAAAACTTAAGTTAACTTTAACTATCTCCAAAGAGTTACCTCTTTTTCCATTTTGACGTAATCAAATACTGTACATGTAACTAATTTATTAAAACTTTAACCCTCATTACCTAGTCGCCTTTCTTTTATTAAATTAGAAGTTATGCAATGATAACAACTACGATTATTTGATATAAATTCTTATTATTATTATAACAGAGACATATTACTATATTATAATTTTATCAATCCATATAATCATCGCGTAACTCCATATATCATTATGTCATCATATATCAAGTTGAACTTATTTAAGAACAATCTTAATAAAATTTATACTTTGGCTAAACTCTTTATTAAATTATTTTTAAAATAAAGGCAGAATTCGACAACAACCATTCGAGGACACTATACCTTTCAAACTTTCACTTTGAAATCTCCTTACTAACTAAACAATAGGCTTATAATCCCTAATATTTCCAATGACATCATATTGCTAGTATACTTAATAATTACATCGTTATAAGTTAAACAATTAGTTTTAAAACAAAAACGATTCCATTACCAACTCTCTCTTTTTTTTAACTAAAAGCTGTATTTAAACCATGATTAATAGTATGAAAAAGTAACAGCTAAAAGACAAGACATCATTACTTTACTGTTAAACCAATTACACAACCAAAAGAATAAGTCAAGTAATTTACTTTCACTATCTTCTTAAGAAAATTTGCCTATTCATATGTTTAACATGACATGAAATTCCAAATTAGACATAGATCTCACATTCTATCATATAAGACAAGCTTTTAATGCCAAATATAATTAATTCCCTAAATCTATTATTTAATATAACTTTATTTCAAGGAACTCCTATAACAGGGCAACAAAACCCAGTCATATCTACTAAAAGATAAGGATCAAAAGTTTTGTCAGAGTTTCAATATACGCATTCAACAAAGATGTCATTTAATTATTATTTTGATTCCAAGGTATTAACTATGTTTCCATAAACAATCAAATTTGATGAGATAAACTGATATGGATTTCATACAATTTAATTTATTTTCACCATGAATAAACTAAAGCCACCTAACAATAGGTAACATCTCGGTTTTCTTTTTTTTTTTTGTTTTGTTTTGGCTCTCTCTAGTTACCTTTTCAAACACCCACATTTAGGGTCAATGTCCTTATAGTCATACAATTTCTAGTTCATTTTCCAAACTAATAATTATAGTGTACAATATAGTTCAATTAAACTAAATCTAATGATGGGTACTTGTATAATCTCAGTCATGCAAACCTTAAGTTTTCTGTCCATAATAGCATAAAATTTAACTAAATCTTACTTCAAAAAATTATACATGAAATCAAATTGTTAACATAGTTCCCATACCATAAAGTCGAAGCCCAGAATGCCCTCACCAATCTGCCTATTCGAAACCTCGCCGGAGCCTCACCAGAGACCCATCGGAGCCTCGTCGGAGACCCACCGAAGCCTCCCACCTGAAGCCAGAATTGCCGATAGCTTCCTAGTGGTCTTCACGTGCCTTAAGGCATCGTGGTTTGGCCGAAAAATTGCCTAGAACCGCCGGCTGCCACAAGCTCTGATCTACACTTTGCCGGCGAGTGGGGGCGATCAGCGGGCACCGAAAGATCTGCCTCAACCTCGTGATCCCACCGGTGCCAATAGGTCCCTCAACCGCCGACGAGAACCACCAAAAAAAGAGAAAGAAGCTATGGTGGTGATGGGGGAAAATCGAAAGAAAGAGGAGCCAAAGAGAACGGCGCTTGTGGGGGAAAGAGGTGAGCGAGAACGATGACGGCAACGATTGGAGTCTCCTCGCCAGTGTCATGAGCAGTGGCGGTCAGGCGATGGGCCAGCACCGCCTCCCCTTCCCGATTCTCCCTTCCCCGATTCTCTCTTCCTCTTTTTTTTTTCTTCTTTTTAAATTTAAACCACACATCCCTTTAAAAAAAACTCACTATTTCTCTTTTCTTTCTTCTCTTTTTAAATTTTACCTTTTAACATTATTATTATTAATTTATAATAATTTTCATAATATGTTTTAATTAACAATCATTAAATTAAAACCCAAAAATAATACTAACTTATATTGGAATTTTCATAATTGATCCTTGCAAATTAGTACCAAAATATACTATTTACCAACTAATAAAAAAAATTCAAATTTTTGAGGCGTTACACGATCAATGAGTTCAATGTAAATTATTATAAAATTTTTTATTAACTAAATGATGGATCTGAAAATAATAATAATTAATTGAAAACATAATATAAATAATCATTTATCACCATATATGATAATTTAAAGAAAATTTCTTCCTTTTAAGTGTTAGATTAGCAATACTTGTTACATCTTTTCTTTTTGTCTAAGGCTGTAAGAACATCCGTATATTTGTATATCTTTTTTTTTAATAGCCAGTGGATTATATTGTTTGTAATTGTCTTGGACAAACTTTGAAGCCAAAAAAAATGTTGGTGGATTCTCCTCAACAATAATAATAATCAATACTATATATAAGAATGGGAGTAAAAAGAAAA
Source organism: Excoecaria agallocha (assembly GCA_037975025.1). NCBI lineage: Eukaryota > Viridiplantae > Streptophyta > Magnoliopsida > Malpighiales > Euphorbiaceae > Excoecaria > Excoecaria agallocha. The sequence continues at coordinate 103,909,416 of CM075807.1, forward strand.
TGTTTTTTAAATATAAATAACTTCATATTTTTATTTAATTACAAAAAGCTCTACATTATGGGATTATAAGCTTATAATAATATTTAGTGACTTCTCATAATATGCCTCTTAGCATAACCCAAAAAAAATAAAAGGCTCGCATGCAAGTAAATTGCTAGCTAACAGGACAGATATTTACCGTGCATTAGCCATCAACTCTTTCTACAATTTATAGCTTGCATTGACTAAATCACATCATTTGAAGGAGAAAGAAATAGGGATTTTGAAAAAAAAAATCCATTGCATATATGTAATGGCCTAACAGTCCCGATAGCTGTGAATAGAATTTCTCGAGTATAAAGAAGTCAGAAAAGTAAGTTTGATGTGTAAAACTCTAATTGTTAATTGAATATTAATAAAAGCAAGATCAATAAGTAATCCAAATATTAATAGACAATTTGTAAATTTTATAAGTTTAACATGTATAATATAGTACCTGAAAAATATTGTGAACATGTTTTTAAATGATTGATTCATGTGTTTAAAAATATGCTTGTATGTGTTTGCATCTTGACGACCTTTAAAAGAGGTCATCCTCACATTTTATATTCCCCACTAAGCTTTATAGCTTAGCACGAATGTTTCATTCGTGTAGGTTGTTGAGGTGATATTTGCAGCAGGATGGCCAACTTAAGTCAATGAGAGAGACTAGTATAGATTTTATCTGAGATCTTTTGCTTGTAAAAAAAATTTGTGATATTAGAAATTTTGTATATGTAAAGTTGTTAAAAGTTGTATTATGTAAAGATACTCTAAAGTATATAGTGAAGTGATTATAGTATATAAATTTTGTTTGAATAAGTTAAATATATGTTCTCTGTATGGTTGGTTTATGATTAAGTTGCACAGTAAAACTTGTTTAATGAGAAGGATAAAGTGATATGGATAGGTTATAGGATAAGGGTGCTATAGATTCTCACTGGTATAAATTGAGTAGACTTTGTCAATCTATCAACAATCACCCATATGGAATCATGTTGTCTTCTAGTGGTGATGCGATCCCATTTCCATTTAGGTATTGTAATGGGTTGTAGCAAACCAGAGTGTATTTGGTGTTTTGCTTTTACTTGTTGGCAAGTCAAACGTTTAGTCATAAAATCAGCTATCTCCCTCTTCATCCCAGGCCATCAGTAGGTTATCTTTAGATCTTGGTACATTTTGTTATTGCCCTGATGCATAGTATAACTACTATTATGGGCTTCTATTAGAATACTCTTTTTCAGTTTCACATTATCTGATACACAAATCCTTCCTTTGTAGTATAAACAGTTATCGCTACTAAGGTAGAACTCAATGTCTTTTCGTATATGTATTTGAGAAATAATAAACGCCAACCAATGATCTTGCCTTTGGGTAGCTTTTACTTGCCGTAGCCAGTTAGGTTTAAGTTGCATTTCAACTTCAAGTACTTTATCTCGAGCTACAATCAATTTGACATTCATAGCTCTTAAGGCTAATAAATGTTTCCAACTGAGTGCATCAACTACCATATTTGCCTTACCAGGATGGTAGTCAGCCAAGAAATCATAATCCTTGATAATTTTTAACCAATGCCTTTGCCTCAAATTGAGCTCCTTCTGAGTAGGCAATTATTTTAAACTCTTATGGTCAGTGTAAATGTAACATTTCTCACCATACAAGTAATGGTTCCAAATCTTCAGTACAAACACAATTACTGCTAGCTCCAAATCATGGGTATGATAGTTCCTTTCATGAATCTTGAGCTATCTTAAAGTATAGTCTATCACCTTCCCTTCCTGCATCAACACACATCGTAACCCATTCCTGGAAGCATTACTGTAAATGACAAAGGGTTTACTCGTGGTAGGTTGTGTGAGAATTGGAGCTTCTGTAAACATACCTTTCAACTTTTCAAAGCTTTTTTAGCATCAAACAATCTATTCAAATCTAGCATTCTTCTATAGCAACTTGGTGAGTGGATCAACTATTATTGGAAACCCTTTAACAAATCGTATGTAGTAACCGGCTAGTCCAAGAAAACTCCAAACTTTAGTGACATTTTTAGGTGATTTCCATTTCAAGATGGCTTCAATCTTTTTAGGGTCAACCTTGATCTTTTCCATTGACACTATATGACTAAGAAAGGCAACTTTATTAAGCTAGAATTTGCACTTGCTAAAATTTGCATACAATTGCTTATCTCTTAATGTCTGTAACACAATTCGCAAGTGTTTATTATGTTCCTCTGGAGTTTTAGAATACACCATGATGTCATAAATGAACACCGCTACAAATTAATCCAAATATGGATGGAAGATGCAGCTCATCAAATCCATGAATGCTGCTGATGCATTGGTAAGACCAAATGGTATGACTAAGAACTCATAATGTCTATATCAGGTGCGAAAAGCTATTTTCGGTACATTTGCTTCTCTAACCCGAAACTGATGATAACTTGACCATAAGTCAATTTTGGAGGACATACCCATTTCTTTCAATTGGTCAAAGAAATCATCAATGCTAGGTAGGGGATATTTGTTCTTTATGGTGGCTTTATTTAATTATCTGTAATTAATGCAAAGGCATAGTGATCCATCCTTCTTTTTTCACACACAATACTGGTGCTCCCCAAAGTGACACACTGGGATCAATGAATCCTTTATCAAGTAGCTCTCGTAGCTAAATCTTTAATTCTTTCAATTCTGTAGGTGTCATATAGTATGGAACTATAGAAATAAGAGCAATTCTTGGTGTAACATTTATAGTAAAGTCAACTTCTCGTTTAGGTGGCAATCCTGGCAATTCATTAGGGAAAACATAAGGGAAGTCACGAACAGTGGGAACATCACTACTCTTTAGCTCCTCTTTCTTAGCTTCCATCACATAGGCTAAGTAGGCTTTGCACCTTTTTCTGATGCATCGATTTGCTACAGTAGCCAAGATGACATTGGATAAGAAAAAAGATATTTCCCTTACAATAATGTTCTTATGTCCCTTAGGAGTTTTTAATGTAATTCTCTTTTATCGACAATCAATTGTTATTTGATGGTTATGCAACCAACCCATTCCTAAGATTATATCAAATTTGCAAAAAGGGAGTTCAGTCAAATTTGTAAGAAAGAGGGTTTGTTGCATTTGAATGGGACAGTTTATATAAATCTTGTTCACTATTACATTGTACCCTAAAGGATTGCTCACTAGTATATTCCAGTCTAACTGTGATCTATTCAAACCTTTGTCATGTGCAATTTTTGTGCTAAGATAGGAATGTGTGGATCTAGGATCAATTAAAGTGCAAACAAGAGCATAAAATAGGAAAAATTTACCTAATATGATGTTAGGAGCATCCTAGTCCCTTCTAGCTTTCACTGCATAGGTATGGCCAGATGATTAGCTTTGTGCTGTTGAAGGCATCTGAGCACTCCCTCTAGTTGATGCAACACTAGTGATTCCACCTCTACCACGACCTTTAAGTGGTGCATTACTGGGTCTATCTATAAGAGTAGCTAGGGATGTTATCTATGCTTATGGACAATCCCTTTATTGGTATTCTTTTGATCCATACCTCAAACAGGCTCTTGTTAATCTCCAAAGTTCTCCTAAATGTCAGCAACCATAATGATCACATCTAGGATTATCAAATCTATTAGTGCCTTGAGGAGTATTGGCAACATAAGTTACTGGTGGAATGGCTCAAGCTATGGACTTTTGACTCCGAGTTAGGGCAGTTGGAGGGGTTTGTGGTGGAGTAGCTAAACTCTTAGGCTTTTTACTAGATCCACTAGGAGAACTAGTTGGTAGAGGTCTTATCTTCTGCTAAAATCTAGCATGTCTACTTGCTTTATCGACTTGCACTATTTCGACTCGAGAGGCTGCTTGTACTAGGGATCCCATACTAGTATATTTATATGCTACCAGTGCTTCCCTGATTTTATAGTGAAGACCTTGTTCAAACAACTGACACAATTTTTCTTGATTAAGTGATAGTCCTTCATATAAGCACTAAGTCTCTCAAATTCCCTCTCATATTCCTTTACAGATCTATTGCCTTGCCTTAATCGTCAAAAGGCATTCTCCATGCCTTGCTAACGCTCCTTACCTATATATTTTTCTCCAAATTGGTGAAGGAAGAATTGCTAGGTTAACTCCTTTTCTACAGTGTACTTCTTCATGGTTTCCCACGAGGTATAAGTTGGTCCCTGAAATAAAGCAATTGCACTCTCTAGCATCTCTTTTGGTGAGCTATGTGTGATTTTGAAGAACCTTTTAAGTTTATTCAACCATTCTTTTACTTCTGTAGATGTTAATTGATCTCTACCATAGAAATTTTCTGCTTCTAACTTTTTTATTTGTTCTAGGATAGGTTTTTTGGGTGGTGGTGGCGACTGTTGTGGCTGAGGCTGTGGGATTTGCATCCATTGGTATAATAAGTTTTCCATCAACTATATAAAATCTGGTGGTGCAGTTGGAGGAGGTGCCTGTGCAACTGGTGGTAGTGTATGCTGACTACATTGATCAGTAGCATTATTACCTTTTAGGCTAAATAATGCCCCACTCTCTACATCGCTCGCCAACTTAATCACCCATCTCCAACTCAAAGCCATATATACCACTGAAAATATACAAGGGGACAGGTAAGGATTAATCTCAAATGCATTTTATTCCTTATATGGAATTTACATGTGCTACGTCAATCATTCACCACACTTATGCATATACTATAATCTTAGAACTGCCTAAACCAAGGCAGATACCACAAAATGTGATACCTTATGCCCAAACATAGGTACGAACACCGGTGTACTACTATTGATAAAGTCTCATGGCTAACTTAATCCGTTTAGTACTCTTATGTTGGTAACTATGCACTTTAAACATAGTGTCTAATTTCCAATTATGGTTTTGTATCATATATCACTATTGATTTGGTAAAAATTTAGGTAGTATAATGCCTATAAAATCATGCTACCAAAACTTGCAAAGTTTCAAATTTACACTCCTAATAATCATCCTCCACCTTCAAAACTCCAACAACACGAGAACTTCTAAATTTCAATACATAATCTCATTCACACATCACATCACAAATCCAGTTTCCAAGCACTAATATCACATATATAACAACATATCTACTATTGTTCAACATCTATTACATATCACATTACATATTTTAAGACAACTATAACATTATACATAAAATACATTTCTGCCTACTATCCCATATGTACATGCCAATTTGTTTTCCATCTCCACTTTGTATTCGATTACCAATCCCTTGCACGTAGTTTACAAAACCATACGCTAAGCAACGTCATTGCCTAGTGTTGGATACATTACATAAATTTTCATTCATACAAATAACATTCTACAAAATAACCATTTTGCCTTTAGTTAAAATTTATTACTTTTTAACTTATAATTATACCTTAAATTCCATAAATTACCATTTAATCCTTACCATTACTTACTTTTATCTTTTTTTCATCTATTTTTCAATTAAGGTGAAAAATTACAATTTAGTCCTTAAACTTCCATTTTAGCATATTCTAAGTTATTTCCACACTAATTTGTCCTTTTTTCTTTCTTTTAATATGTATTCCATTTTTTTACCTAAAATGTACATTTTGGTCCCTGAATTTTTTTATATAGTGGAAAATTACAGTTTGATCCATGAAATTTTTCTATAATTATATTTTTACCCTTTTACCATTTTAACTTTGATAATCACATTTTTAGTGTAAATTTAAAATTTTACCCCTCGTTTCTCGCATAATTATATTTTTGCCCTTGCTAATTGCTTAATTTCAATGTTCACCCTATTCATTCTTTTACTACACAATTGAGATCTTTTTATACCTAATTTCACATTTAGTCCTTATCTTTTATAAAATTATATTTTTATCCTTAGTAGTGTCCAATGAAAATTCTCGAACCAAATATGCAAGACAAGGACTCTAATGGTCTAAAATGGGTTAGAGTGATGACATGATGTGATCTATTACTCCAGGATGTGGGAAGGCATCACATGGCATGATTAATGCTTCCAAATGTGTTGAGGGACCACTTAGCATGATCAACACCACAACTGTCAATCTAATATGCATATCTTAATCTTATGGTTCTACCATGGTATATGTCTCCATGGCTAGCCATTGTATCTCAGTTACTTGGATTAACCACTGTACACTAAGGGTAATTACTTTTGTTCAGATTTATGTCATATTTTTACATAACTTCTCAAGCATTTCCCATTATGCCATAATTCTCATTTGCTTTTTTTCTAATCATTCATACTCATTATATATATATATATATATATATATATATATATATATATATATATTCATATTAAATGTTAGTAATATGATCTAAATATGGCGAAAACATGTCATTTTCATAAAGATATTCTATTTTGCTATGCCATGATCATATGCATACATCATGATTTTTCATATATTATCATGTCTCACGTATCCCCACAATCATTTTAAGCTTTCATATAAAAATACACATTCAAATTATACTAATAACCATTTAATACATAAGTGAACATCATTATGTTCCTTTTATCGGCATTATGTATAAATATAAATTAGGGTTCTAATCATATCCACTAGGTTCATCTATCATCATACTGTCCAAATTATGCCAAATTTTCAATTAAATACCCAAGCATCATGTAAATACCCCAAAGGTACAATTCAGCCACATGATGTTTTACACCTTTTTGATTATTTTCTTCATCGATTATCATTCATTTTTATGTTATTTCATCATTTTATTAAGAATTGATTCCCTTCAATTCTTTAGCAAAATATCACTAAATGTAACACCTTTATCACTTAACAGTGTAACCAGGACTGTTCCGACCAGCCACACGTCGAATTTTTTTTCAACCATTTACTTAAACTTCTAAGTCCAACTTCTAAAATCCTAAGATTATAACTTAAGTTTAAAAATTCTTTAAAGGTTCACCGATGACCTATAACTATCTAAATCACTATGCACTTAATAAAATTTTGGCAATATAACGACTGTATATCGTACTAGCCCTATAAAACACAAACACTTCCACAGCCTCTCTAAAGCACAATAATATTAAAATAAATTATTCCATTCAATATCTAACCTGTCTCACATTCATATTACCATCACATACACATCACTATATTCACCAATCTCAATTCTCTATTACAGATCATTCATCATTATTCCATATTTACAATAGAAAGATTCATAAGTATTAATTTCATATATACATACCACAAAAATATAAGTCTTATATCCATCAGAAGAAATCCTGCAAGGTGTACTTTTGCTCCTGCTCCAGTGTATCTGCACATAATCATAACTATGCGTTGAGCACTTGACATGCCCAGTGGTGACTAACAATCTAAATATTTCCTATCATTATCTTACATAGTTCTATTATGCACAAATTGCCATTGTAAAACTTTTCAAAGCAACCTTAACAAGCCATGAACTTTTCTTTTCAATATTATTTTAGCTTAGTACATTTTTATTCATTTAATACTCATTCCTTAATAAACAATACCTTTAATTCAGAACTTTCCCTTTTATTCAATTTAGTCCTTTTTTAACGTTAAATATGAATTTAACTTATTATGCTTATTTTTGACGCTTAAGCTATTAATTAAGGTACTTAACCTCAGTTTACACTTAGCTGGGCATTTTTATGCAAAATTACATTTTAGTCATTATTGACTATAAAACTTCATTTTAAAATAATTTAACTATTAATTGACTGTTTTACCCTTAATTAAGCAATTCTTAATTAATTTACTATATTTGAAATGTCGGTGAAAAAGTCATTTGATGAAAATTCTGAAAATGAAAAAGTTTATGAAGACTTTGAAATAATTAAAATTGAATAAAAGTATGTATAATAATGCCCTTAGAAATAATTAGGCAGTAAAAACTAGCTCAAGATATAATTAGCTGGTCATAGGGATATCTGTATAGCGGTGCAAGTCATGGTGACTTGCTATGCTATAAACTGAGTCTCCGATCACCATGACATTTTCTGTCTCTGTTCTCTGCTCTATGAGAATGGTCCCTTGGAGGTCATTTCTTTATCTCTGTTGTGGCCCTATGGGGTTCACGTCCAGTGTATCCAGTTTGAGATTTTTTGTCGGGTCTGAACTAGGGGCATAATGAAAGTAAAATATTAAAATATGAAAAAAGTGAAAAATGCTAAATAAAAGTGTAAAAGGACTATTTTGAAAGACAAAAGAAACCATAATTAATTCCAACAAAACTTATGAATTAACCTATTTAGCTTAACTTTCTCTTATTAGAATTCCACACTTTCCAAGCTTCCTCTTTCTCTAATACTATTACTATGTTAAAAAGGATGATTTGTAATGTATCTGGGTGAAATTTGAGCTAAAGATATGGTGGAATTTGGAAGGTAGAAGAGGAAAAATGATGGATGGGGGAGAAATGATGGTTCGATTTTGGTGAAGAAGGATAGGGAGAATTGCTACATTTTAGAATGGTTTATAGAGAATTCTAAACCTCTCTATTTTGTCATTTAGTGTATCTAATAAGGGGCTATGATTTGCTCATTTACTATTTCATCTAATGGCTTATTTTTTAAGTCACTTGTCATCGCCGCATTCATTCCCACAATCATTTATTCATAACTAATAGGTGTAGGTGATAATGGCTCATTTTCTTATACCATTTATGCCCTCTAACAAATTAAAAGTGGTATTTAACCCTAGTAAATCATCCAACCATAATTTTTTGTTGTTTATTTAGAATACATTGTTCCCCTTATCCAAATTCTCTAAATATTTTCTCAGAGTGCAAAAATATATATATTAAGATATGTCTAAAATTTTAGATCATTTTGACTTCATTTAAATATACTTTCAACTTTGAAGGTAAAATTTACAAATTCGAAACTTGAAAATTCAAAGCTATCAAAAAAATTATTTTTCACCTCTAAAAATTTATTTAGTCTATTTCTAATAGGTTTATACAATTGAAAATTTTTATAAAGGTCTATGGATTATTTTTGGATCCAGTTAAACTTATGGTTAACTTTAATAATGCTTTCGGGGTAAATTCTTCATTGTCGATTTCTGACGACCTATTTAACCCTGCTTCCTTCTCAAATTATATCACTAGATTCCAATTAATTTACACTATTGAAGTTTAGGATTGAGTACCAACTTCTTAGTAGGTCCTCCATTCTTCTATTTCTCTAGCTCAAGCACGTTCAACTCTAGAGTTTTTAGAAAATTTACTATACTAATGCTAATATAACCATATCTAGCACTATTTTAATGTTACTATTCACTATTCGAGAAGTACTATTGTACTAGTTAAAATTTTAGGGCATTATAAAGGTGGTCTATTAGTTTATTTTTTGAGATGGCTTATCGTAGTATTAGGTGGAGTGATAAGTGCTAGCTTGTTGGCATGTTTGGACTTATGATGTTGAATTTTCAACCTTAATGTCCTTAAAAAGGGCTTGGTGCTCCTAAAAGACTTTGAAGGGTCCAAAATTTAAGGTGGACATCAAGATCCGAAAGTTGAGGTGGACATCAAGATTTAAGAGTTGGGGTTGAGATTAGGGCATTAAAGCTAAGGTGGACATCAGACATTAAAAGCTAAGGTACTTGCAAAAATTTCCCATATGTTAATGGTACTTGAAACTAAAGCTAGTCGCATCGCCATTTACCTCCTACAATGGAGTGAATGTCATTGCAATAAGGAGTCATGAAGCTACTTTGGTCCATGTAAAGATGAAATGAATTTACTTTTTATGGGTTACATGATTTCTATTTTCCAGAGAAGTTGTGCTACTAGTTGGAATGTCTGATGATCTAGTTGTCATATATATATATATATATATATATATATATATATATATATATAGAAAATACTTAATATTTTATATACATGCAGCAAACAAAAGAAACTAAAAGGTTAACACTACATAAGTCATAATCATTTTTTTCTTTTTTCTTTTTCCTATTTTATTTTTTTTAAATAAATAAGGCATAATAAACTCCCTAAAGTCCATTTCCCTTAAAATGGCCTAAAATACAGGAAAATAAGTAGAGTCTTAAGTATCGACGATGATTGTGATGACTCTTCCTCCTGTGTAAGATTAAGCCACTCTATAGTTGGTGGGGGGGGTATTATGCATACAGGTGGATGAACATCTAGTATAGGCTAGTCATAAAATTATTAAGCCCTCTTATCTCCCATCGATGAGGGAAAACTGAGCTATTGAATACATCCAAAAAGGCATTAGATGCCTTGATGTATTTGTTCCAATGTTGTATGCTGGACATCTAACCTCTCAAGTAAATGTGTATGGAAGGCTATAAACTATATCCTTAGCTGTTTATGCCTAATTATAACCTTTTGCTTGATGTCATCAATGGTAGACCCATCCACTATATTTGCTCATCGATCTGGCCTAAATTACTATCTACCATTTACACTCCCAAATCAGTTAATGCACTGGCTACCTATATACTAGCCTTAGCCTGTGCCTATTGGGATGTACTCTCTACGTATGCTGTCGCTATATCCCACTATAGCTACTCATATTTGTAGAACATCTGTCTAGAACTGTTACTATATTGCAAGGAGTGCTATTATGGCACGTGCCTAACCCATGATAGTATATTGTTTATTCTCGAAAACACACTTTTAGGGTTCGAGATCATATGAAGGTATATTTAACTTGTGTAGGTTGGTCATTTCATAAAAGGATAGGGATTCAACTCAATTCTCCAAGCCTCAGCCCTCTAAAAGGCATGCGGCAACATCTCGGGGTACCCTTATTCCATTGTTGGAGATCAATCTACAAAGTCATCTGTTGGGCACCACAAGGTATGTATCATAGAGTTGCCACCCAAAAAAAAATTGGAAAAGTTATTCTAACCTTATGAAGCCAAAACCAGAGATGGTTCAGGACTTCACTCTAATTCATACCTTGATTAATGTTATATAAATAAGGTTTTAAGATTAATTTTTATCTCTTTTCTCACATGAGTCATCAGAATAAATTAAAAGTGCATCCAAACATGTGTGGAAAGATGTAAATCATACTACAAAGTAGTGCAATTATTACATCTACTTGAATAAATAAATCATACATAAAATGAGAAATTCACTATATCATTTTAGATGGGAACATTGGTTCATGCATGCATATTCATTAAAAAAATGGAAATAATCAAAGGCTACTATTTAGAGGTTTGATAAGAGGGAAAAGATGCATGAGCCTATGTCTTTGGCATGGTCGGCTGTAATGGTAGACCCCTAAAAGCTCATTAATATCCTAGATATTGTCTTAAGGCAAATAATGGGGAACAGACTGGTCATACTATGCCTTTGATGGTTGAGGTGTAGGTTTCTCCTGCTCTGGAACATTCGTTACTAGTGGAAGCTTAGCAAGTGGAAAGCTCAATGAGTCTCCTATAAGGTGACCATTCTGTGCGTGATAGGATGGCCTAGCTACTATGCAATCATCATCAAGGTCCTGGTAGCTACAAAATCTACATAGATATCCTTATCTAAGGGATCTCTAAAAGTGGCTAAATCAACCCCCAAAACTACCTATACAAATCTGAGAAGTGGGTTGTATATCTAGCCAGAGCAGATTAACCACAAATTTATGAATAATGTCGATAGGTCATCAGTGGGTCATTGCTTATAAATACCATATCTCCACAACATTCACCAAGCTAGGACTGCCAATGTGACCCAAGTAAGAGCTAGCAAGTCCCCTCTTAATATATCTAAAGAGCTGAGAGGCTAACAAGGTGTTCTTTGTTGTATTCAAATGATAAGGGATTCCTGGTAAAGTAATCTCAGCCCAGTGCTATCACTTGACTGATCTTTCTGCTGTCAAAACCCCTTCGTGGGTTAGGAGCTCTATAGCCTCAGCAAATCTCCTATAGCTAATGTTATAAGAGGTTTGCTTGACTTTGAAGGTGATAACCCCATGCTCGTCATTTGATCTCTAGAATCCTTATTATTGTAGGGGACAAAAACTCTCGAGTCACCTTGGGGTATGTCATGAAAGCCGGCTTAAAGAATTGAGTTTAGTATGCAGCTAGGGGTGTTCAAATTTGGGGTAATCCATTTAATCCATTTTTTTAATAATTATAGTGGGTTATTGTAAATCATATAACTCATTCTAACATTTTAAAAATATACATGTGGGTTATGGATTATTATATAACCCAACCAATTAACCCACATTACACTCTTCTTCAAATATACTCCCACTTACACATTTTTTTACTCATCTATTTTTAATTTTTATTATTTCATTTAAATTTTGTTCAAAATCTATAAAATTTCTTCAAAAATATTTGTAATGATGCTCTAATACTATTCAAATTTCTGATACTATAATGAATATGAAAAATTAAGATAAGTTAAAAATTTCAAAAATTTTGATCTTCAAAGTAATTTTAAGATCCATTAATAGCTCTCTAGCTATCATCTAATACAGTAAGAAAATTCTTAGTATATAAAGTCTGATTAGCTATTACATAATAAAATAATATGTAAGTTCAATTTACAATATCACTAAATCAAATGGATATATAATAATATATTGAATTTTTTTTAGAAAAATATGTTAATATATATTGATCTTATCATATTAAGAATGGGGTAAGTAAATTTCCACTATGTAAACGAAGTTTTGAGTAGTATATCTAAATTTCCACTAGTATATCTGAATTGAATAGTCAAAACGTTACTTATATTTAAATCAGATTGTGAATATATCGATTATTATTTTGTTTATTAGATATTGATTATTAATTTCTTAATCTCTAACATTTTATATTTCTCTGTTCTCTAGTTTTGATGTGGTTTACAATTTATACACTATAAACAGAGCAAATGATACAATTTTTTTGAAACAAAACCTGTTCTTAATTTTTTTACATTACAATATATTATTTTTCTTTATTCGAATGGATGCATTATAATTCATTTTTAGCTCATAATTATACCTAAATAAAAGTATAAATTTTATCTAAATAAAAATTTTTCATCCATGAAAATGCAAATTAAGACATTAAACTAGAATTTTTGCTTCATGTTACTTACGTGTGTGTGATAAATGCCAATTTTGATACAATTTTCTTTTCGTGATAATAAAATTTAGGCCATTATATATAAGTTTATAGAAGAAATATGAAATATTTTTACAGTAAATGTTTGTCCATTTCATAACAAAACATCATGACATTTTATTTATTTATGTGATTGTCTACTAAATTCCAAAATTAGACAGCCTGTGATCTTTTCTAATATCAATAATTAAAGCATTTAAACCCGTGCTTCGCATTGAATCTTAATTTCGTGGAATTTTCCTACTTAAGAAACCATTCTTTCAAATTTTAATTTTTTCTCAAATTAAATTTTTAGGCCTATTTAGCATGCAATTCTCAATTCGAAACCAATTAATTATTATCAGTGCAATTCATAAATGCTAGATGATTCGAATTTAAAGATGTGCATTCAGCTTACAATTTTCGATTTTTTTTAATATTAATACATAGAGACAAATAGAATGTCCAGCCGTTTCATATAATAAACCATATAATGAGAGTTAATTTATTGCTGATTAAATAATTACGATCGATTGAATGTTTTAGTCATAATTCTGTGTTGTAAATTTTAAATTGAACTTACTATCGGAGAATGGAATATTATTTTCTTAGATATATAAAATAATATTATTTATATATCAATTGTCATAAAATAATATTATAATATTACATATGTTAATGGATTTTAATTTTATCTTATGAAAAATTTTTCATAAAATTTCTATCTCAAGTTGTGAACCCAATTGTCATAAAATAATATTATGATATTACATATATTATCTGAAGAAAAACTACATTAACAAAGCTTGTGAGAGAAGAAATCTTTTATTCAAATTTTCTTCATCCAAAAAAATACATAGTAACACACATATATATACAAGAGCTAAGAGTAACCGTTTATGCCACATCAGCTTACATGAGAAACACATGAATATGCCACATCAACATACATGAGAAACACATGAAAACTATCACACAAAAACATCACTAAAACAGCTTGCTATAATACACTAAAACAGCTAGCTGTTTTAGTATATTTTAGCGAGATGGTTATTATACACTAAAACAGCTTGTTGTTTTAGTGTATTAACTAACTAGTCGTTTCTAAACTAAAACGGCTTGCTATTTTAGTGTTATTCTACATCTCCCCCTCAAGGTGGAGCTTGATGCCAATCGCACAAGCCCAACTTGGACAAGAGATGAATAAACAAGGAAGTGGGCAACACCTTAGTAAAGAGATCAGCAGGTTGTTGTTTGGAAGTAATATAACAAGGATGAACAAAACCCTGCTTATACTTGTCCCGAACCAAATGACAATCAATCTCTAAGTGTTTAGTGCGTTCATGAAATACAGGATTGGTAGTAATATGGAGAGTAGCTTGGTTGTCGCAGTAAAGAGGAATAGGAAGAGGGACATGCAACTAAAGATCTGTTAATAGATAATGAATCCACTGTAACTCATAGACTGTAGAAGACAAACTTCGATACTCAACCTCAGCTGAAGAACATGAGATAGTGGTTTGCTTCTTAGTACGCTAAGAAATAAGAGCATCACCCAAGAAGATACAATAACTAGTAAGTGAATGATGACTAAAAGGACACGCAGCCCAATCAGCATCACAAAAATCACGAAGCAAAAAATCATTTAAAGTAGGGAAAAATAATCCTTTAGAAGCAGAAGATTTTAAGTATCGAAGAACATGGATAGCTACTGACCAATGCTGCTTAGTAGGTTGATTCACAAATTGACTAAGTTGCTGGGTGGCATAAGCAATATCTGGACGAGTAAAAGCCAGATATAATAACCTGCCTACCAACCTTCTGAACTTATCTGGATCAACTAGAACGGGAGAAGTAGTATCATCCAACCGACAAGCCTTCGACAAGGGAGTATTTGTGCCTTTTGAACCCATTAATCCAGCATCAGCAAGTATATCAAGAATATACTTACGTTGATTCATATAAATACCTGCATCAGACCTGGCTAGCTCAAGACCAAGAAAGAATTTTGCTGGACCAATATCTTTGATAGTGAATTGGCGGTGTAAAAACTCTTTCACCTCCTAAATAGTAGCTTCTATGGGACCAGTAATAGGGACATCATCCACATAAACAACAAGAGCAACAAAACCAGCTGCCAAATGTTTAACAAACAAATAAGGGTCATAAGGAGACTGAATAAATCCAACACGCTGTAAATGAGTCTTGAATTCATGATTTCATTGTCTAGAAGCCTGCTTTAAACCATAAAGCAATCTTCGAAGTCTACACACTTGATTAGAAGCAGCTGTTATATAACCATTAGGAGGTAACATGTATAACTCCTCATCTATGTAACCATAAAGGAATGCATTGTTGATATCTAACTGATGCAGTGGCCACTGTAGAGCTGCAATAATCGCAAGTAAAACTCGAACAATTACCATCTTGGCGACAGGAGAAAAACTCTCAGTGTAATTAACACCTTTAACTTGGTTGTAGCCTTTGGCAACTAAACGTGCTTTATACCTATCTACACTACCATCCGGATTAAACTTAAGTTTAAAAAACCATTTAGAGCCAATAGGTTTTTTTTCCAGGAGGTAACTCAACAAGGTCCCACATTTTATTTGCTTCCAAAGCCTGCAACTCATCTTGCATAGCCTTCACCCAATTTGGATCATTTCTAACTTGATTAAAAGTACATGGTTCTCTAATATTTGAAACATTTGCTAAAAATGACATGTAATGAGGAGTAAGATGTGGAGAAACAATAAAAGGAAAAGTGTGTGGAGTATGAAGAGATGATTTCTTTAAAGGAGTAGCATACTTTGTAGGAGCAGTGAACTGTACAACATTAGAAATAAAATCATTTAACCAAGATGGTTTGTTCTTCTGCCTCAAACTTTGTCGAACAGGGACACTTGGAACAAAGTGCATATCTGGTGACGAAGGACATGCAGGAGAAGAAGAAGAAAAAGGAGTAGAAGCAAAAAGAAGTATCGAAGAAGGAATAAGACTAGATGATGACCAAGGAGTTTGGTTAGGAGAATCAGTAACTGACACTGGTAGTGGAGGAGAAGGAGAACTTATTTGTGAAAGACCTTTGAAAGGAAAACACTGCTCATAAAAAATAACATCACGAGAAGTAAAAACCTTATGAGTGTGAAGATCATACAACTTATAGGCCTTTTGACTAGATGGATAACTAAGGAAAACTGGCTTGATAGTAGGTGGATCTAACTTGTCTTTATGAGGTGAAGTATTTATGGCATAACACAAACAGCCAAAAGTTTTCATAGACTGATAATTTGGCTTACAATGATACAAAATCTCAAAAGGAGATTGCTAATTGAGAATAGATGAATGAAGTCTATTAATAATGTATGTAGCTGTCAAAACAACTTCCCCCCAAAAATGTTTTGGTAAACAGGACTGAAACATGATAGCTCTAGTGATTTGTAACAAGTGTCTGTGTTTTCTCTCTATAATTCCATTTTGTTGAGAAGTATAAACACAAGTTGTCTGATGGATAATACTCAAACGGGAAAAAAATGCTGGCAATCTAAATTTGTGAATTCAGTCCCATTATCAATTCTAATGACTTTAACAAGAAGTTGAAATTGTATTTGTATCAAGTGAATAAAATTATGTATGGCTGAAGAAGTTTGGCTTTTATATTTCAACAAATAAGTCCACATGCTTCTACTAAAATCATCAACTATAGTAAAAAAATAATGTGCTCCATTTAAAGAAAGACTATCTATATGGCCCCCACAAATCCATATGTAACAACTCAAAACAAACTGTGGAACTAATTGTACTAAATGGGAACATGAGCTGTGTTTGCTTAGATTCATTACAAACATCATAGGGTTGAATAGAATAAAAAAAACTCTATATTATTTGATTGAGATGCTAAATGTTTGGATACAACAGAAGAAGGATGGCCCAATCTTTGATGCCATAAGATAGAAACACTAGCTTGAAAACAATGAGCTATTTTATTACGAGATGAAGACAACTACTGAGAAACAGAAAAAATAACATCCTGATCAAAAGAGTTGCAATCCAATATGTACAGTCCAGCTACAACCTTTCCCACTGCTAGAATTTGATCACTCTCATAGTCCTATAAAACACAAAAATTTTCAAGGAATATGAATTTTATTTGAGCAGTAAGGGTAAGTTTATGTACCGACAGGAGGTTGTATTTGAAAGAAGGAATGTACAAGGAGGAAGTTAAAACTAGTCTATCATTTAACTTCACATCTCCTATATGACTCACAAAATTAATTCGGCCATCAGGTAAGTGAACAGGTGTGCAATTTTCAACAGGCTTTGGTTGTCAAAAAAGATGCAATTGAGTGCACATGTGATTAGAAGCACTTGTATCAATTATCCAAGAACCATGTACAATAGAATCAAGAGAAGTGAAACCAAAATGCAACGTACTACCTACAAAATCTTCAAAATGTGCAAAGTTAACTACACTCCTGTCACCATTGCCTTTCTCTTTAAAAAACTTTGTATTCCTTGTTGTATCATGCCAGCCATATCTTCTTTCTAGTTGATGTTAGTATCTCCTGAACATTCAAGAGGTGACTCAGCCATATTTGCAGAGATTTTACCGCCTTCTCCAATCTTCTTATCCCTTGCTCCTTTAAACCAATCAGGATATCCATGGATTCGAAAGCATGTATCTCTTGTATGCATTTTCATCTTACACAAATCACAATAGAGATCCTCTTTATTAACCTGTTTCTTCTTGCTTTCTTTAGCCATCACATTGAATTTTTTAATTCATCTGAGATCGTGCCATCATTGCATTCTCCGTACCTTCTGTAAAGCTTGCATTTACTTTCCTTTGTTTTTCAACTCTTAAAACCATTGAATAAGCTTTATTAAAGTTTGGTAGCGGATCCATGACAAGTATCTGATTTCTAATTGCATCATATTGGTATGCCTTTTTCTAAAAGCTTAAATATCGTAAGTATACGGTGTACCGATTATAATACTTCAAATATCGATCCCACAAGGAATGTTGATTAATATTGTACACTATTACTACTTGATTTTAATCTTGTTTACAATGCTCATTAATTTACAAATTAAAATTATTAAAACTACACTACACTAAATTAAATATTTTCCTACTTTAATGATAATCCGAGAAGACTTATGAATATGATGAATATAACATATACATAATTATGGAATTTGATCTTTTTCTCTTATTTATAATTCAATCTTTATCATGCAAGCCAAGTTGGAATAATGTTCTATGTCGTAGCTCTCGCATCTAGATTAGATTATGCCTTAAACATGCATTTATGGTTCTAAATCGCATCTCTCGCATTTAGACTAGAATTACATAAACACACATTCAACGAATAAAAACCAACCTATAACAACTATCTCCACATGTGATCTCTCAAACTATGCTTTGATAATGAATTTCCTATTAACTTTCAATAAGACGTTGCTCTCGCTATCTCCCTTATTTAAAATCATTATGTTGATTTTCAGAAAAAGAATTTCCATCTAAGGTCTTTTTCCTTAACCTATAATGATACTAATAAAGTTTTAATAGCAAATACTACATATAAAGATAAATAAAAGAGAAAAGATTAAATATGAATAACAACATTCAAGTTCATAAAAAGAATTCAAAATAGTTACAAAGAAGTTATGGAATATGATATGGTATAAATGTGATGATAACACAGCGGAAAAATAAAAATTTTTCATCATACATACCATACAAATCCAAAGCAAGAATCGAAACATGCAATTTTAGGGTTAAAAACTTACAACTTTGGATGCCTTTTAATCTTGAGTTTGGTGATGACCAGCAACCGAGATGACTTTATCCACCTTAGATCTTGATCACCAATGCCAAGGAACAGCCTTTTACGCCACTCCTTCTATTCTTACACACACAATTGCACCGTCGGCTTAAAATCGAGATTGCTAGCTCTCTTTTAAGGTATTGTGTAATGGCTATAGTTTGAAGCTACAAAATTTGATTTTGTACTTTTCTTAGGTTACTTTTACTACCCAAGAACACAAGAGAATGAGGAACAATCCTTTCGCCTTGTGAAAATTGGACCAAAAATTAAGAGAGAGAGATGGATGTAATTCACGCCAAAATGCAAATGGTGGCTAGGTCTTTGTTTTCACGCCAAAAGCAAAATATATATCTTTAGGGTTTTATTTCTTTTAATATATATCCCTTTATTTTCTTAAGTGATCAAGCTAAAATATACTACCTTAAGATAATTAATTTTAGCCTTTATCACTTATTTAAAATAAGAAATATATATTGATTAAAACACCTTAAGATAATACATTTAATCCAAGATAATCCTTTTTGATTTAATCTAAGATAAATGCAAGACATATTAATCAAATAAATCACTTAATAAAAGAATTAATCATGTGCCGAAATTCCATTGATATTATCTTGGAATTTCGGCCACACCATCCAATTATCAAGTGAATCAATTCAATTAAAATCCTTTAGGCTTCAATACTCAATTAATTAAATTAACACAAGATAATTAATTAATTGAAATTAAACCTTGTGGGCTGAATTTCTCTCTCTCATGGACCAAGGCCCAATAACAATTTTATAACCCATTACACACATTAATTTGACTTTAATTAAAAGCCCAAATTAATGCTCAATACTTTAATTAAATATTTTAAGCCCAATGCTTTGTGTGCGATCCTATAGGTCCATTTAATGTTGGCAATGAATTAATAAATTAATTCAAAGGCTATGTATATTCTCTAGCAAGATATTATAGCATTCCAAATTAAATGAAAATGCATATGGCATTTAGTGACCTAATGCAATTTTGCATAGTCTCTTACCCATAAATATCAGAATTAATATAAGGCATGGAACTAGTCATCCTTATATATATATTAATTCCTTTCTTGATATTCCAGTGACACTGAACTCTCAGATAAATAATGATTACTCATTATTTCATCTCGGTATGGCCATACACTTCTCAGTTCACTGATCAAGTGGCCGATGATATTTTCTCTCTTATTGAGAGGGGTAATCCCTTCACTTCTCTCATGCTCTCTAACATGAATCAATGCATACCCAATCATACCCGTACTTGTCACTCTGTTACGAGCACGTTAGGTGTATGTCAAAGTACACAATAATTCATAAAGAGTTTCATAGAGATTTCAGGTCTAAGAACTCCGATACAAAACTTGCATATGAGAAACACTTATGACTTGTACCATGTAGTGTTCTTATGAGCAGATCGTATCCAGATACCATGTTCTTTAACATGTATCTATGATCTCTGATTGACAATCTTATCCTAATGATCCGTAAGACAGAACTCATAATATCAGAGAGAGCATACTAGTCTTAATTCATTGTTATTCCCATAATAATGACTGACTAGGGATATTTAGAATGATGTCTCATTTGTTTCAAGGTCTTACAACCATGTGCCTCACACATGATAACTTAAACCGAAACAACATTCTTGGATAGTTTTATCAATTGATATGCACAGGAATACAAAGGATAAAACAAATGCCTCATTTTATTAATTCAAAGTGCTTTATTACAATGCATTGGGGCTAGGGCTTACACTAACAATCTCCCACTAGCACTAGTCCCAATTGGGCATAGCCCTAAGACCGAACGCTCTCAAATGAGCTTCGTGCAGATTTGGATGCAATTGTTTCGTCAAAGGATCTGCTACATTGTCTTCACTTGCTATCTTGCTAACCTTGATGTCCTCACGATCAATGATTTCTCTAATCAGGTGGTACCTCCTGAGTATGTGTTTGGATTTCTGGTGTGACCGGGGCTCCTTGGCCTGTGCGATGGCCCCGTTGTTGTCACAGAAAATTTCTAATGGATCTAGGATGCTTGGGACCACTCCTAATCCAGTAATAAAATTTTTAATCCAAACAGCCTCTTTTGCAGCCTCACTTGCTGCAATATACTCAGATTCAGTAGTTGAGTCGGCAACGATTTCTTGCTTTGAGCTTCTCCAGCTGACAGCACCACCGTTCAAAACAAAAACAAACCCAGATTGCGATCTAGAATCCTGAGTACTAGTCTAAAAAGCAGCATCGACATAACCTTGTATGACAAGCTCTTCTTGACCACCATACACCAAGAAGTGATTCTTAGTCCTTCGCGAGTACTTTAAAATCCCTTTTACAGCAGACCAGTGCTTCTCACCAGGGTCTTGCTGAAACCTACTGGTTACACTTAGTGCATGAGCAACATCCAACCTAGTACATAACATAGCGTACATGATAGATCCAATAGCAGAGGCATATGGAATTCTACTCATGTTGTCCCTTTCTTCTTTGGTTTTAGGACACTGTTCTTTAGTCAAAGGAACTCCCAAAGCCAAAGGTATGTACCTTTTCTTTGAGTCTCTCATACTAAAATGCTTTAGTACTTTGTCTATGTACTTTTCTTGACTTAGTCCCAAAAGCCGATTCGATCTATCTCTATAGATTCGAATACCAAGTATTGTCTCGGCTTCACCTAAGTCTTTCATTGAGAAACATTTTCCCAACCATTGCTTAACCTTTTGCAATGTTGGAATGTCATTCCCAATGAGAAGGATGTCATCCACATATAGGACCAAAAATACTACTATGCTCCCACTAACCTTCTTGTACACATAAGGCTCATCTTCGTTCTTGATGAAGTCAAATTCTTTGACTGCCTCATCAAAATGAAGATTCTAACTTCGGGATGCTTGCTTTAATCCATAAATGGATTTTTGAAGCTTGCAAACCTTCTTAGGATGTTTGGGATTGACAAAACCTTCAGGCTGTGTCATATACACATCCTCAAGTAAATTTTCGTTGAGGAAAGCAGTTTTAACATCCATTTGCCATATCTCATAATCATGATATGCAGCTATGGCAAGCAAGATCCTAATGGACTTGAGCATGACTACAGGCGAAAAGGTCTCGTCATAGTCTACACCATGAGTTTGTCGAAAACCTTTTGCTACTAGTCTACCTTTGTAGGTCTTATCAGCTTTGAGTTTGAATAGCCACTTGCATTCAATTACCTTAGCACCTTCTGGTGGATCAACCAAGGTCCAAACCTGGTTATCGTACATTGATTGCATCTCGAATTTCATGGCTTCAAGCCAATTTTTTGAGTCTGGGCTCTCAATAGCTTCTCGGTAGGTAGTAGGATCCTCACGATCTACTAACTCAATAGTGTCACTGTCAGTGATTAGAAATCCATATCTCTCAATCTCCTAACGTACCCTACCGAACCTTCTAGGTTCTTGTGTAATGGGTTCTTGTTCCACAACTGGTTGTGAACTTGATCCCATTTCCAACTCATCCTTTATAGGAGTTTGTGGCGCTTGAATTTCTCCAAGTTCTACTTTACTCCCACTATCTTTCTTGAGAAGGAACTCCTTTTCCAAGAAAATAGCCTTGCGAGCAACAAATACTTTGTTCTTGGCTTGTGAGTAAAAGTAGTATCCCTTTGTTTCTTTAGGATAGCCCACAAACAAGCAGACACTGGATTTGGACTCTAGTTTGTCAGATATTAATTTCTTAACATGTGCTTCACAGCCCCAAATCCTGAGAAAAGACATATTGGGTTCTTTCCCAGTCCATACCTCATATGGTGTCTTCTCAACTGCTTTAGTTGGAGTAATGTTCAATAGAAACGCAGTAGTTTCTAATGCATAACCCCAAAAAGAGATAGGAAGATTAGCTTGACTCATCATAGATCGAACCATGTCCAACAGAGTTTGATTTCTCCTTTCGGACACACCATTCCATTGAGGTGTTCCAGAAGGAGTGAGCTGTGAAATAATACCACACTCCTTTAGATGACTATCAAACTCTTGGCTTAAGTATTCGCCACCTCGATCTGATCGAATGGCTTTTATACTTTTGCCAAGTTGGTTTTCTACTTCGTTCTTGAATTCTTTGAATTTCTCAAAAGTTTCAGACTTGTACTTCATTAGATAGACATAGCCATATCTATTGAAGTCATCTGTGAATGTCACGAAGTAGCTAAAACCACCTCTAGCATGTGTACTTAAAGGTCCACATACATCGGTATGTATTAGTTCCAATAAGCCATTAGTCCTCTCACCTTTTTTATTAAAAGGACTCTTTGTCATTTTTCCATGCAAAAATGGCTCGCATGTGTCATAAGACTCTAAGTCGAATGACCCAAGCACTCTAATTTTGTGGAGTCTTGAAATGCATTTTTCGTTTGCATGTCCTAAACGACAATGCCAGAAGTAAGTAGAGTTCAATTCATTTGATTTAACCCTCTTTATATTAATATTGTATATGGACTCTCTGTTTTGTAAATCAAGGATATAAAGGCCATTTTGCAACATGGCATTGCCATAAGAAATGCCTTGGCGACGAATATGAGCATTGCCATTTTTAATAACAAAATCAAATTCATCATTATCCAAACATGAAACTGAAATAATGTTTCTACTCATAGCAGGCACATAATAACAATTATTCAAAACAATACAAAGTCCAGAAGGTAAAGTGAGGTGATAGTCGCCTATCTCCATGGCAGCAACTCGTTCTCCATTCCCCACACGGAGGTCCACTTCATTCTTCCCAAGTAACCGCCTATTTCTTAGCCCCTGCACATTTGAACAAATGTGAGAACCACAACCGGTATCCAATACCCAAGTGGTAGAAATAGAAAGGTTAATTTCAACAACAAAAATACCAAAACTGGATGCCTTAGCTCCATTCTTCTTTTGTTCTTCCTTGAAGAGAGCGCAATTCTTCCTCCAATACCCTATCTTGTTGCAATGGAAGCAAGTGCTCTCACTCTCTTTGAGTTTCTGCGCCTTGGGCTTGGATTGGGCCTGAGGTGCACTCCCAACTGACTTGGGTTTTCCCTTTCCCTTTCCTTTAGCGGGTCCCTTCTTAATTCCCTTTTGAACCATTAGTATGGGATTGGTCTTTCGAATGTTCTCTTCAGCATTCTTAAGCATCCTATGAAGCTCAGTGACTGACTTGTTCATTGCATGCATGTTATAATTTATCACAAATGGATCATAAGCAGCAGGCAATGATCCTAAGATCAAGTCAGTGGCCAATTTCTTTGGCACTAGTACCTCAAGCTTCTCAAGAGTATCAAGACACCCTTTCATCTTGAGTACATGGGTACTAACAGGAGTACCCTCAGCCATCTTGCAAGAAATTAAGGCCTTTGTTGTCACGAACCTCTCGTGACGAGCTTGCTCTTGGAACATCTCCTTGAGGTGCACCATGATCGCATAAGCCTCTTGGTCCATAAATTGCTTTTGCAATTCAGGCACCATAGTGGCTAGCATCAAACAGGTCACATCATTAGAGTCACTTTTCTTGGTCTCAAAAGTTTCCTTTTGAACCACAGAAGCGTTCCTAGTAGGTTCCTCAGGTAAGGGTGCATCCAAAACATACGACTTCTTCTCTTGCTTAAGAACTATTCTTAAGTTTCAAGACCAGCCTATGAAATTGGTGCCATTCAATTTTTCCTTTTCAAGGACCGATCGCAATGAGAAATTGTTGTTTGAAGATGCCATTTTCAATCTACAATAAAATTTAGCAAGATTAAATGAGGTTTTATTTATGATCCCACAAACCGAATTAATATCCCTTTAAATAATTCGCGTTAGTGATTTAATGTGGGCCAAGATCCACTTTTCACAATAACTTATTAGTCAAGCTGAGCTTGTACACCTAACAAGTTAAGTTACTTAGGTAGGAAAACTCCAATCATGTCTCGTACATGACTCTTGGATCAAATGGGCTAACATCTTAAAATGTTATAGCACAACCCATTTATTAGTTGCCTAGGTTCGGGCATCCCTTTCCATGTTAAGTCCAACCTACATTCACAACCCATGCCTCACAAAGATAATCGGGCGCATTTAGGACTCCTAGTCTACGTGACCGATGATCGATGCCTTGACATGTTTCGAATTAGGAAGGCAACTTTGTGACTTACTATTTTAGGGATTCATTTTATTACGGCTTACATGGCATACGCTTTGTCATCCATACATAGCATGCATATATAAATAATTGCATAAAGTAAAGCGTGACAAACATGGGCCCAAAAACCTACAACAAAGATTCTATACTATTACATAAGAATCTTGAGTTTGGCTTCTTCACTCCGGTGGGCTTCGTCTTGATTTACAAAGTCTTCAAGTATATTCTATTCTAAGAAATAAATGAAACACTTTTACAACAAAAATAATGGCTCGCAGGCCATATTTAATTACAAAACCCAGGGCCCATGAATGCACCATGCATATCCATTCATCACACCAAATTAGCAAATAATTATACATAGCATTCATGGATAAAACAAAGTCCAATTTTAATTAATTTAGCCAAGCCCATTAATGGAAATTGTGCACTTGAACCTTTAAGAGAAGACCCCATGACGGGCCTGGGCCAAAGCCCAATGAACTAAATCCTCTTATTGAATAAGTTCTCTTAAAAGTCCAAAACACTAGCTAGTTAGATTTGTGCTATAAATCAACTCTAGTATAATTTTCAATTTTGCCATTTTTAATTTTATGTCATACAGCCCATAAACATTAAAAATACATATAGTATGTGCTATCATGAATTAAAAATATAAAATCATGAAGAACACATATATAGTACACGGCATTCATGCAAAAACAAACAAACAATAAAAACTAGTTGTTTAATGCTTATGTAATGCCATAAAATGCACAAACATTTAAATCAATTTTATGAGTCATTTAATAATCTAAATAAGTCCATAAATATTGATTTAATATTCTGTACCAATCTGATCTAAATGTGTTTTTATCATTTTAATCAAAACAAAACAAACAATATTGATTAAACATGTAACAAACACAAACTAGTCATAGTTTTAAGTGATTTTAAAATTAATCAATTAAATTGTCATGGACCAGAATTAAAACCAAATTTAAAACATGTCCAGACCTGATATTTAATCTTTAAAAATCACTTACAAACATACCAAAATCAATTTTACATTTAATTTTGAAAACTAGTTGTTTAACTAGCAATTTACATGCCAACTAGCACCTAGTTTCATAATTAACATGTACCATCAGGTATAAATAATTAAATCCGACCATTACCAGCCCTAATAACATCTTAAGACAGTATATTAACATGTCATATTAATTATAATACCTATCTAATCAATTAAAATCGTTTTTACATCAAAACAATGCAAAAAACTCAAAACAGAATATTTCAGATTTGCATGTTTTCATAATGACCATTTTTAATTAATTTTTTCATGCATCTAAAGCACTAAAATAAGCATGTTTAGGCTCTGATACCACTGATGGAATATGACATGGTATAAATGTGATGATAACGCAGCAGAAAAATAAAAATTTTTCATCATACATACCGTACAAATCCAAAGCAAGAATCGAAACATACAATTTTAGGATTAAAAACTTACAACTTTGGATGCCTTTTAATCTTGAGTTTGGTGATGACCAGCAACCGAGATGACTTTATCCACCTTAGATATTGATCACCAATGCCAAGGAACAGCCTTTTACGCCACTCCCTCTATTCTTACACGCACAATTGCACCGTCGACTTAAAATCGAAATTGCTAGCTCTCTTTTAAGGTATTGTGTAATGGCTATAGTTTGAAGCTACAAAATTTGATTTTGTACTTCTCTTAGGTTACTTTTACTACCCAAGAACACAAGAGAATGAGGAACAATCCTTTCTCCTTGTGAAAATTGGACCAAAAATTAAGAGAGAGAGATGGATGTAATTCATGCCAAAATGCAAATGGTGGCTAGGTCTTTGTTTTCACGCCAAAAGCAAAATATATATCTTTAGGGTTTTATTTCTTTTAATATATATCCCTTTATTTTCTTAAGTGATCAAGCTAAAATATACTACCTTAAGATAATTAATTTTAGCCTTTATCACTTATTTAAAATAAGAAATATATATTGATTAAAACACCTTAAGATAATACATTTAATCCAAGATAATCCTTTTTGATTTAATCTAAGATAAATGCAAGACATATTAATCAAATAAATCACTTAATAAAAGAATTAATCATGTGCCGAAATTCCATTGATATTATCTTGGAATTTCGGCCACACCATCCAATTATCAAGTAAATTAATTCAATTAAAATCCTTTAGGCTTCAATACTCAATTAATTAAATTAACACAAGATAATTAATTAATTAAAATTAAACCTTGTGGGCTGAATTTCTCTCTCTCATGGACCAAGGCCCAATAGCAATTTTATAACCCATTACACACATTAATTTGACTTTAATTAAAAGTCCAAATTAATGCTCAATACTTTAATTAAATATTTTAAGCCCAATGCTTTGTGTGCGATCCATAGGTCCATTTAATGTTGGCAATGAATTAATAAATTAATTCAAAGGCTATGTATATTCTCTAGCAAGATATTATAGCATTCCAAATTAAATAAAAATACATATGGCATTTAGTGACCTAATGTAATTTTACATAGTCCCTTACCCATAAATATCAGAATTAATATAAGGCATGGAACTAGTCATCCTTATATGTATATATTAATTCCTTTCTTGATAATCCAGTAACACTGAACTCTCAGATAAATAATGATTACTCATTATTTCATCTCGGTATGGTCATACACTTCTCAGTTCACTGATCAAGTGGCCGATGATATTTTCTCTCTTATTGAGAGGGGTAATCCCTTCACTTCTCTCATGCTCTCTAACATGAATCAATGCATACCCAATCATACTCGTACTTGTCACTCTGTTACGAGCACGTTAGGTGTATGTCAAAGTACACAGTAATTCATAAAGAGTTTCATAGAGATTTCAGGTCTAAGAACTTCGATACAAAACTTGCATATGAGAAACACTTATGACTTGTACCATGTAGTGTTCTTATGAGCGGATCGTATCCAGATACCATGTTATTTAACATGTATCTATGATCTCTGATTGACACTCTTATCCTAATGATCCGTAAGACAGAACTCATAATATCAGAGAGAGCATACTAGTCTTAATTCATTGTTATTCCCATAACAATGACTGACTAGGGATATTTAGAATGATGTCTCATTTGTTTTAAGGTCTTACAACCATGTGCCTCACAAATGATAACTTAAACCGAAACAACATTTTTGGATAGTTTTATCAATTGATATGCACATGAATATAAAGGATAAAACAAATGCCTCATTTTATTAATTCAAAGTGCTTTATTACAATGCATTGGGGCTAGGGCTTACACTAACAAGAAGAAGAAAAGATTAGAAATAAAAGTAGGGATCTCTCAACCATTCTTCCTTTCACCAAGTGTACTCTTCTTCATTGTATTTGCCTTCTCTTCAAGCCATAAGACTAAAACTAAAACCTACAACTCTTTTCTCTAATTACACTTTCAAATAAGAAAAATAAATGATAGATTCCTTTTTTTTATTATAACTTCCAAGGTATTTATAGATTTTCAAGCATTAAGTCCCTTCAAGTGCCTCTTCATAAGTATGCAACCCTTGGTGAAAAGTCATGCCTCTTAAATTTTGTTTTTGAAATTTGAATTGCATAACCACCATTTATATTTATAACTTCCTTACCAAGCATTGTGACCCTTCAAGCACCTTTCCATAGCAACATAACTCTTCAAGTATTCCTCTAGAAGTACACAACATTTGGTGAAGAGTGGTGTCCCTTTGAAGTGCCTTTTAAAAAATTAACTACCCATACATTTCTCTCTGTCGCGCCCGCGACAGCGCGACAGGACACGGAGCTCTAAAAATTGACTTTCGTTTGGTTTGACTTACTTTTACTCCTTCTTCACATTTTTCTCCCTTTTTCTCCTATATAAACAAAACTTGACAAAATACATTAAATACACCTAATTATAGCATAATTTAATACAACTAAACATTATTTTGGTAACAAAATATGGATTAAATATGAGCTATTTAGGCTCATATTAGACCCCCACACTTAAACTTTTGCTTGTCCCCAAGCAAAACTTAACAAACAAGCAAACAACTCAATCATATAATTTTGGAGCTCACATTTATATTTGGCAAATATTTGAAAACCACATGCAGAAACTTTCATCTCTTCACAAATTTAGCCCAAGTTTGCAAAGTCTCAAACAAAACCATTCACCATTAAACTTAAACAACCATGCATATTTGGAAAATTATGAAGTAGCAAAGCACAAGAATGTATGAACTTAAGAACTTGAATATCTTAACACATGTAAACATTATTCCACACCAAATATTGCCTAAAGTAGTTCTCACTCAAACACTATATTCTTAAAGCACTTATTCACTCAATGTGTTTATGGGTTAGTGTTTCTCTCATCCTTTAAAAATGCCATTGTCTACCATAAGCTTGTAATTAGTAAACATCTCCACTACTAGTATAAAATAATACATGAAATCAAAAGGGTCTTACAAGGGTTGTAGCTTGGCTTAGGTTAAGGTAGGATAATTTTTGGTTTAAGTAGCTTAAATTGTGAATAGAAACAATATTATCATATCATAAGAGATTTGTTTAAGAACCTAAGCATCGCATGATGTAATTTACTTCTCATATTCCCTTCTCAATGGCACACTACTACTAGTTTCTCTTGTTCTTTCTTTCTTTTTTTTCTTTCTTTCTTTTTTTTCTTCGTTGTATTTTTTTATTTTTTTTCTTTTCTTTATAAACTAGCCTTGTTCTAATACTGATCCTAGAGAAGAATGGAATTTAACTCTTATTTTTTAAATACCATTATGCTTACATTAACAATATATATCTCCTAAAGATATAACAATTTATTTCTCTTCACAAAAAGGGTAAAACAAAGAAATAGGTTTTTTTTTTGTTTAGTAAAGGATATTGGCTAATTATATGTTGCTTAACAAAAATAGGTTTAAGGCTCAAAATTGGCTACTTAAAGTCAAAAAGGTAAGTTTCTAAAGCAAGCCAAAATGGTGTAATCTAAATGCCCTTATCATTTTTCATGCACATCTCATACTAAATGTAATCTCAAAGTTTACCAAGAACAAATTCTAGAGGAAATGGCATATTAAGGCTCTTATACAAGAAAAATATCAATGTATAAGGCTCAAAAGCTCACTTAAGCTATAGGTCAAATTACCTTAAGCAATAAATTGGCAAAAATAATCCATTTACACATTTGAAAAGATACTCAACCTAAAAAGAACCTACACTAAAGTGCTTTGCCAAGTCATAACCTTCATTATGTACATTACTTTTTCAAAGTAAAATGAAAATGATTACCCTAAAAATTTGCCTAACTAGACTAAAAATGACAGAAATTGAAGTTAAAGCATGCAATTAAATCCAAATAGGTGCCCAATACATAACTCCAAAATTAAATTCACAACACAATATACAAATAAATAAATATACTAACAATAAACAAAAAAATGAATCGAAACAATACATACATACCCCCCCACACTTAAAGGACACAATGTCCTCATTGTGTGAGAATGGTAGAGCAAACAAAACACAAAACAAATAAAATCACAATAAATGTAAAAGAGAGGGAGAAAACAAACTCAAAAAAAATTCCACTAGGAGAACTTGGTGGGGAAGGAGAGAATTTCACATTTTGCTGCAAAAACATCCTCCCTACAATGTCGCGCTCGCGACAATGAAGAAAAATCGTTAGTTTTTTTTTAATTTTTTTTAAATTTATAATGAAAAACTAAGTAAAATAACCTGTAGAACAAAAAATAAATTATGTTAATATACTAAATCAACTAAAAACAACACAAAACAAAACTAATTAAATATTGTAATCCAAAATCCAAAATCAAGGTTCATAATGACAATACATTTAATCAATCATTCCCCGGCAACGGCGTCAAAAACTTGGTATGCCTTTTTCTAAAAGCTTAAATATCGCAAGTATACGGTGTACCGATTATAGTACTTCAGATATCGATCCCACGAGGAATGTTGATTAATATTGTACACTATTACTACTTGATTTTAATCTTGTTTACAATGCTCATTAATTTACAAATTAAAATTATTAAAACTACACTACACTAAATTAAATATTTTCCTACTTTAATGATAATCCGAGAAGACTTGTGAATATGATGAATATAACATATACATAATTATGGAATTTGATCTTTTTCTCATATTTATAATTCAATCTTTATCATGCAAGCCAAGTTGTAATAATGTTCTATGTCGCAGCTCTCGCATCTAGACTAGATTATGCCTTAAACATGCATTTATGGTTCTAAATCGCAGCTCTCACATTTAGACTAGAATTACATAAACACACATTCAACGAATAAAAATCAACCTATAACAACTATCTCTACATGTGATCTCTCAAACTATGTTTTGATAATGAATTTCCTATTAACTTTCAATAAGATGTTGCTCTCGCTAACTCCCTTTTTTAAAATCATTATGTTGATTTTCAGAAAAGGAATTGCCATCTAAGGTCTTTTTCCTTAACCTATAATGATACTAATAAAGTTTTAATAGCAAATACTACATATAAAGATAAATAAAAGAGAAAATATTAAATATGAATAACAACATTCAAAGTTCATAAAAAGAATTCATAATAGTTACAAAGAAGAAGAAAAGATTAGAAATAAAAGAAGGGATCTCTCAACCATTCTTCCTTTCACCAAGTGTAGTCTTCTTCATTGTATTTGCCTTCTCTTCAAGCCATAAAACTAAAACTAAAACCTACAACTATTTTCTCTAATTACACTTTCAAATAAGAAAAATAAATGATAGATTCCTTTTTTTTATTATAACTTCCAAGGTATTTATAGATTTTCAAGCATTAAGTCCCTTCAAGTGCCTCTCCATAAGTATGCAACCCTTGGTGAAAAGTCATGCCTCTTAAAATTTGATTTTAAAATTTGAATTGCATAACCACCATTTATATTTATAACTTCCTTGCCAAGCATTGTGACCCTTCAAGTACCTTTCCATAGCATCATAACTCTTCAAGTATCCCTCTAGAAGTACACAACATTTGGTGAAGAGTGGTGTCCCTTTGAAGTGCCTTTTAAAAAATTAACTACCCAAACGTTTCTCTCTGTCGCACCCGCGACACCTGTCGCGCTTGCGACAGGACACAGAGCTCTAAAAATTGACTTTCGTTTGGTTTGACTTAATTTTACTCCTTCACATTTTTCTCCCTTTTTCTCCTATATAAACAAAACTTGACAAAATACATTAAACACACCTAATTCTAGCATAATTTAATACAACTAAACATTATTTTGGTAACAAAATATGGATTAAATATGAGCTATTTTGGCTCATATCACGTATGCATCATCCAGTCCCATAAGAAACTAAATCAATTTTTCATTGGACTCCAGATCTGCCATTTTCTTTGAAGCTCCATAGCTACACTGCAGTATAGGAGCCAAACACATTATCTCATCCCATAGCTGCTTCAGTTTTGTGAAATACTTCATTACAGACATACCTCCTTGAGATATTGAACAAATTTCTCGTTTAATTTGATATAGGAGTGGACCATTACATTCACCAAACCTTTCTTCAAGCTCATTCCATAAATCTTTTGCAGAATATGTATAAAGAAATGCCTCAACATTTTCCTTTGAAATAGAGTTTAAGATCCACGATGTAACCATGCAATCAACTCTGCACCAGTGATCAAAATCTGAAGAAGTTGAGTCAAGTTTTTGACCTCTTCCATCAATAAATCCTAACTTCACCTTAGCTCTTAACCCTATATTCATTGCTCTACTCCATGACAAATAATTACTTCCATTAAGAGGTGTAGTAACTAGGACCATCCCTGGATGATCTGAACTCTGCAAGTACGTTGCATCTCCATCATTAATATGTCTTGCTTCTGCCATTGCAATGAAAAAGAAGATATCATATAACACAGGAAAAGGTATCCCTTAAACCTGCTCTGATACCATGAAGAAAAACTCCATTAACAAAGCTTGTGAGTGAAGAAATCTTTTATTCAATTTTTCTTAATCCAAGAAAATACAGAGCAACACACATATATATACAAGAGCTAAAAGTAACTGTTTATGCCACATCAGCTTACATGAGAAACACATGAATATGCCACATCAACATACATGAGAAACACGTGAAAACTATCACACAAAAATATCACTAAAACAGCTTGTTGTTTTATTGTATTAACTAACTAGTTGTTTCTACACTAAAACAGGTTATTCTACATTATCTTTGCAAATTATAGCTATTGATCATCATTAATTTTTTTATGAAATTTATATGTAATTTTAAATTTTGTGGCACTATAAATTTATAAGCTTAAGGTATTTTAAAAAATATTTATAAAAATTAAATTAATTCTTTATATTTAAAAATATATAAATGTGAATAATTTATATGTTTATAATATAATATAAAAAATTAACATAACCCATATAACCCACGTAAACCAACCCATCCAATATAAAAAATTTTAATATATAACCCACCTGGTTTGGGTTGAACCCAATTCATTTAACAATTTAGGTGGATTGGAGATAAAATCAATTATAACCCACCCAACTCACATTTGAACACCCCTATCTGCAGCTGTTAATAGGGCCTCCACATCCTCTATCATGCCTATATACTCTAAGAAAGGGCACGACATGAATCTACTAGCCCAAAACTGTACCTCTACCAAGGTATCATATCTCTGCATTTGCTTAGGCATCATCTAACTAGGTGCTAGTAATGCGATTGGTGGATGTGGTGGCTCACATCTTGGTGGCATTAACAGAGAATTATGGTTACTGTATGTAATGTTTTTTTTTTGTCTCAAGCAAAATATGCATATTTGTGTATGCAAAGTAATCATAAGTTTGAAATAGCAATAGGTTCAACACGAATTTCAGCAGCATTTCGGTTTAAAATTAAACTGCTAACCTACACAATAATATGCATGAACATGCCATAATTCAAATGTAACCTAATCCCAACAATGGGTATTCTAGAAAACATGCATGATAATGGATACATTAAGCTGGCACAAATTTAACAATTAATTTACCCAACTAACACTTTAATAATCAATCTTGGTTTATTATTATTGTTATTATTTCCCTTTAAAATATATTATTCACAAAATTCTATTAAAGATTTGGCAGCATTCCAAATGGAATGTATTAAGCCTTTTACATAAAAGATGCCAATTTCCATAGCAACAAGCTAAGGCCCCAAATGATGCAAACTCATAGAGAATTAATTTTGACATCTATTCACTGTCACTATCATAATCTTTACTGACAATATCCTTGATTACAAATATTTTTGTACACTTTGCCAACAGTTAATTCAACAAATTAATAATCAAATTTCTAGCTCTCATATGATAATTATATACTTTTTTTACAATTTTGAGCTCATTAATTTTATCTTTTAACAGGTAGAGTGAATTGAACCAAAAGGCAAAAATTCAAAGTTCACTAATTCTTATTATAAGTGGTTTTTGGACATATATACACATGCTCACAACATTTATTTACATTTAAATAATAATAAAAAAATAAATGGAGTAAAAAAAATAAAAAAATTAACCTTAGGGCGTTAATAGCAGTTCTAGAAAAATGGGTTAAAACTTAGCAAAATAAGTACCTCGAAGTTTGCATTTCTTAGATGATCGATTTGGCACCAATAATTTGAAAAATGAGGGAGAAACTGGTGAAAAACTGAGAGAGACAGGTGTCGCAAAAAGAAAGAGAAAGGAAAAAATAGAAGAGAAAGAAGAAGAAGAAAAGGAAATATCTTTTTCAAACTGAAGCCAGTGATAAGCAGCCCATGCTTTACAATAAGCGAGGGATACAACAAGCTTTCTGTTACTCAACCTAAATTCAAAATCCACCAGGTTTTTGCTACCAAGCGTGATAAACATACATGTAATATATATTCTAAACATATATACCTCAATAATGTATGCCAAACATATTTTAGGCCTAATAATAATAATAATAATATTATTATTATTATTATTATTATTGCTACTTACTAGTTTTACTTTTTATTGTTATTATTTTTATTTTATTTCATTACATATACATATACATATACATATACATATACATATACATATACATATACAAATACATATATTTAATTTTACTTTTATTTTTTTAACTCCCTGAATGCCAAAGCTTGATCCATGTTGTATATATATGTGGCCTCCTTTTCCTTTTACCAGCAAAAATTCATATACAAAACAAATATAAGAATAAATATGTATGTGAAATGCATAAGCTATTAGATGCTCCTAGGACTTGGGAAAATTTCACTTTAGTCCCGTACTCTAGTTTAAATTTCCTATGAAGGCTTAAACTTGATATGCCTCTCTTGTTAGATGCCGCTTGATACTAGGACCCTAAATTCCACGTCTTTAGATTTACCCATCAAGATATATGCCCCCAACACTACAAAAAAACTGCTAATTAGTGACAGAATTTCCGTCGTTAATTGCCAGAATCCGTCGCTAATATAATTTAGCGACGGATGACGACAGTCGCTAATAGCCCAGTCGCAATTATATTAGCGACGGAAATAATCAGTCGCTAATTTAGCGACGGAATATTCCGTTGCTAATAAGAGCATCCGTCGCTAATTATTTTCAAACTTAGTCACGACAATTATAATAATTTTTAGTGACTATCATGTCGTCGCTAAATCCTTCGCTAATGTGGATGTCAAATTCTAATTCATTACATATATTAGCGACAGATTAGTTGTCGCGAATCCGTCGCAAAATATAATTTAATTTTTTTATATTCATTAATTTACGTCCTTTATAATCAACAAATTAATAAAATCAATAAATTAATTTATGATATATAAAATCAACGCTTAAATTAATTTATTACTTTTTATATAAACAAATCATAATTTAATTTTATATAAATAAAAATTGTCTAATAATATTAATTAAAAAAATATATCATAAAAATATATTAAATATCAAGTACTTTAAAAGTACTACAAACATCATGGAATTTTCTAAGGGATTGGCCTTCTGTAACCATATACACAATGCACGCACTAACTTCAACTATGAGTTGTTGAGGAACAACTACATAAAGCCCGAGTTTTTCACCAAATGCATGCTGGCCAAGTTCTTGATATCTATCAAATCTTTTGCCTTGTACCATGTCATGCATCTCCACCATTTGTCATAGTGTGTATAGCCAACACAACCACACCAGGTCCCCTGAGATTGCAAACAAGTAAATTAATTTTAAGAAATCCTATGTCAAACTGTATTTCTGAGTGAGTCTATATAGCAAAGTAGTAAATCAAAATGGCAACAAACAAATAAAATTCCAAACCATTCAAGTTCTTATAAATTACACAAGCAAAGGAGTGCTAGAGCCTATAATGCCGAGAGAAGTCAGGCTAAAAAGAATTAAAATTTGAAGTAATAAATAGATAGGCCACGCTTCATCAAATAAACAAAAGGTCTTCAGAGCATGCAGAAAGAGTGTAGAATTCAAAAAATTAAACTGTTCTAATAATACTCGGTAAACTCTAAAAAACAATGCTATTAACAATATCCATCATGAACTGCAATATTCTAATATTAAAGCCTCGCCAATCAACCATGCAACACTGCACATTGGTATTGCTAAAGTAATTAAAGAAGGGATTACAAATTCCAATAAAGACAAGATACTATGGTATTAAAAGAAATAATAGAATCAGAAAGAATAAACCATTCAGCTTTAAAATCTGCATAGCAAAAGCACTAGAGTCATAGCAAGAGCACTAGAGTCAATAACCATTCATTAATGAGCATCACTTGATGGTGTTTGCTTTATTCATAAGCTGCATATTAATTAACTAGCATCAAAAATAGAATTCAAGCTGTTCATATGCATAACAATTCAATGCAGGATCAATTGATTTAATGAAGTTAACATCAATGGCAATGAAACTTGGAAAAAATAACTAGAGCTAGTTGGCATAGCTAATCAAACTATAGATGAAACATAAATTTTGTAATGCAGACCTTTAGTCCAAGTAAAATTGAACCGCCGGCAGCAACTCCAGAATCAGCAAGAAACTGTACCAGCAAGGGACTGCAGTAACATATTGTAATCTATAGTTAAGTATTATGTATCAAAAGACTGCTTATATTTTTATGACAACACACAATCTTCGATTCAATTTTAGAATTATGCAAAGATTTAATTAACAATCAGACATTCATGATTGATGATTGATTGTCTCATAATCACAACTTGATATGCTTCATTTTTATATAGCAGATAATCTGTCATGAATACTTGATGAATTTTCTTTTCTGACCTGTGGATGCATCCGGTACTGCATCTTCAACATATTAACTGGATACCCAGCTCTCTGAAGCCTCTTAAACAAACTTGTGCCATCACTTCAATTGAAATAGAGAGCGGACTAAAATCAACAAAATGCAAACAATAGGCTAAATAAATAAATAAATCAAGGAAGAAATAAAACGAAATTCGTCACCCAAATTTCCCAGCAATAGGGGATATTACAGTGGCTGGTAGTTGGACTGGATCACCAACCTAAATTATTAATTACAAACCAAATCATTGGCTGAATAAATCATGAATATGATAAACAGTATCAAGGGACAGGCATTTTTGAATATGTGCACAACAGCACTGATTAGAAAGCTTAATCATATACTCTATGTCATCTTGCTTAGTGTATCATGAGATTCACACACAGCAACAAACAAAATTATTTCAAAAATTATTACAATAACATACATTCTTGTTTTGAAAGTACTTGAGAAAAAAATAAAAAATGAAAAATATTATACAGCATTTAGCACTTCTCAAACATATAATATCCTCAACTTCAAAATTGTTTCATGCAATGATGATGTGAATGATAAATGACTTGCGTTAAAATACTCTCAGTTGATTATGAAGCAGTGAAATTTGAGCTTCGGTATCTTCTAAGCTCAAAAGATGGGATGAATATTTGTTTCATTTACATGATCCAAAAGCATAGTCAGAGGTAGTGCCACAAACAAACGCACGTATTTTGAAGTTAGTAAAGTAAAAAAATTCCAGCCATTCAGAATTTACAAATTGCGCCAATCCACCTACTACTTTAAAGAAATTTTTCTTAAAATATGAGTAAAAATAAGACGAAAAAACCCCCACAAAAAGATGGGCTTTCATATGTAATTAGTAGCAGAAATATTCACATGTTAGTATGGTCAAATGCTAGACAATATTTACACTTGTACTGCACGATATAAGGTGCCAGCAATTCAGAACTCAATGCCGTTGTTAGTATGGTCAAATGCTGTTTACATAAATCAATAACGAGAAGAAATTTCTAGCCGATACCTGTTAACTATTATACTAATCCAATTAAAACACAAAAGATAGGCTTCAGGTTCTTAAAAATAGATTAATTAATTCTTGACAAAAATTAAAATTTAATTCAATAAAACTTTTAGAGGAAAATTTGATAGTTACATACCTATTAGGATGAAATTTTCACATATTTTTTTCTCATTTCGGTCCCCTGGTATGCTTGCTGGAGGCTCACCGAAACTTCGTTGGAGCCTCATCGGAGCTGCACCAACACTGCCATCGCGAAGCCATGATCGTCAAGTACCCATTACCGATGATCACGCGTTGTAAGAAGCTACAGTGTGGCCGCGATCTACATCAGAGCAACTTGCCACACCAATTTTCGATCAGCTCATTGCCGGCACTTGGAGTCGGACAAAGGGTATCGGAGTGAACTCCTCAGCTTAAGGAACTCACCGGTGACATTTATCTCCCTGCTTGCCATCGTAGGTCACCTGAGGAAAGGAGAAAAGTGTTCGGTGAAGAGATCCCGAAATTGGCAGCTCTACTTCTGCGTTGTGCCGATCAGACGATAGAAGAGAGGGAGCGCTGGTCGAACGTTGCAGCGGAGGAGGCTTGCGACGTCGATCGTCGATGTCGGCAAGGTGTCTTTATCCCGATCTCTCTCTACCTTCTTTTTTTCTTTTACCTTCCTTTTTCTTTTTAACTCCTCTCAAGTCTTATTTCCTTCCTGGAAAAAATGTGGCCACCCAAATTAATCTATAAAATTCTAGGGATAAAGTAATATATTATGTTCTCTTTTTCTTCTTCTAATTATTATTATATACAACTATTTACTTTAATTTCTTTATTTATTACTAAAATGCATTTTAATTTAAATTATAAATTTGAAAGCCTAGAGATAATATTTACTAGTATTATATCTCATTCTAAATAATTTTGATCCCTCATAAACTGGTATCAAAAAAATACTATTCACCATCTATTTACCGAGTCGAGTTTTGGGGCGTTACATAGCTGACATAAAAAAGAGTCTAAATATAGTGGTCACGCGCCTAGAGGAGCCACGATTTGACTGAGATCTACACTGAAGCAACTCAACGTACCCATTTTTGATCTATACATTGCTGGCGAGTGAAGGGAGGTAGAAGGCACCAGGAGGTTCGATCTATATGTTGTAATTATTATTATTATTATTATTATTATTATTATTATTATTATTATTATTATTATTATTATTATTATTATTATTATTATTTCACATAAATAAATTTATGTTAATTTCTTATTTATTATTATAATGGGTTTACTTACTGAAAACAAAATTATTTAATATGAAATTTATAAGTTTGAACAAACCAAACTAGTTAAATAGGCATATAAAAATTATAACAGAATAAGGATATTAAATAACCCTTTAGAGATAGGCATGGGACATTTCTATTTTATTGATTTTAATTTTACTATTTTAATAAATTAGTTAAGTATTTTAGAGATAAAACTCTTTTAGCATTAACTTTGAAATTTTTCATTTTTTTAAATTTTAATAGTATTACATTCGACTTGGATTTAAACATTGATTTTTTATATTTATAAAATTTTAATTCAAAATTTTACTTAAAAAGAATAAGTATGGAACCATTTTAACCTATTCACCTTTGGTACCATACTTTTCCTTACGGTGGTTACTTAGTTTTAATAGTTAATAATAACTGATAGTAGTAGTTATTTATATATAAGGGATAAACCAATGTTTATCTATTTATTTTTACAAGGGAGTTGTCAAAAGTAAGAATGCAATTTGAAAATTTCTTTACTTTTAATTACGTATTTCTCACTATACAAGATAATTATAATGTCTATAATTAAGAATGTTTGACTATACAAGAGAATCACAATACCCATCCAATTAGAAATGTTAATAGAAAGAATTCAAAACATTTCATACTTTTTAAATTTTAATTGAATATTAATTATTAGACTAACTTTTAATTGTTAATACTTAAGCCGATTTTAGTTACATACTTTTTTTTCTAAGGGAATTAGGTGCATCCTATATATATTTTTTGCACTTATCCATAAAAGCCAATTTTTCCTAAATCTTAGTTTCCATCTTATAGTTTCTTTTAAGTATAATTTGTATTAGAGATTATTAAATTACATATCTTGAATACAATTCCAATTATTTTTTTAATTTTTTCATATTGACATAGCACTCTAGTATTCCATTTACCCTATTGTAGTAGAATTAAAGTATTAAATTAAAGTTTATTATTATTATTAAAAATATAATTATATTTATTATGATAAGTTTAGATTTATTTATTTTATAGAATAAGTTGAAATTTATTGAACAACTAGTTCTATTCATTAGGATGCTAATTTTCATTTGATTATAGATAATTATATGATCACACATAATGAACACATAATTAATAAGATATATGAAGAAAAATATCAATTTTGTTAGTTTTAAAAGTAGTTAAATATATGGTATAATAAGATCACATATAAAAAAATACAATTATAATATAATACGATTGTAAGAGAAAAAATAAAATTAAAAAATTATAATATCCCTGTCAATTTTCACTATTTTATCTTTATATTTAAGAATGGTTTGGCAAATATATATAATTAGAATTTCTAATAATTTAATATTTGATCAAAATTTTACAAAATATAAATAAATTACAAAATTTTTCATAATTATTTAAAATGAGATAATAAATTTTATGTTACTATTTTACAAATATTTATTTGTATTAATCTTCATAATGTAATTATATAATAATTGTAACAAATACTTTATTGTTATTATTATTATTATTAAA
The DNA here is from genome assembly GCA_037975025.1 of Excoecaria agallocha. Classification (NCBI taxonomy): domain Eukaryota; kingdom Viridiplantae; phylum Streptophyta; class Magnoliopsida; order Malpighiales; family Euphorbiaceae; genus Excoecaria; species Excoecaria agallocha. The sequence continues at coordinate 103,950,728 of CM075807.1, forward strand.
AATGTAAATTTTCTAAATAAATAAATTTAAATTTTGGAATAATTGATAAAAACAATTATTATCACATCATAATATAATTTACAAATTTCTATTCCAAAATAGAATATTCATTGCATATTATCTATATTAAAATTCAAGTAACGGGAATAAAAAATTAATTTTTATTTTATTTGCGACGACTTAGCGACTAAACAATTTTGTCGCTAATCTTTTTTATTGAAATATAATACTGTTAGCGACAGTAAATTTCGTCACTAAACCGTCGCAAAAAGTGGCGCTAAATTTTTCCTCCAAAATTAGCGACTAAAATTTTCGTCGCTAAATTTTCTTAAACTAATTTTTTGAATAAAAAATTAAAAAAATTTAGCGACGGTACTATTGTCACTAATTCCATCGTAAAACATAGCTCGTATATTTGCAGCCAATAATTAGCGACTGTTAATTCATTTCGTCGCTATTTCATCGCAAAAAAATGAAAAATAACCTTCCCACGATGGAATTTTAAAACAGTCGCGAATTCGTCTCAAATTTTACAACGAAAATAATGTCGTCGCTAATTTTAGTCCATAATTTACATTTTTTTGCAGTGCAAGCTAAGGAATTTACCGTAATTATCCATGCGAGGTTCACTCCTGGTACTTTACCTTGTGTCCGAAACTGTGTGCAAAATTATCCAAGGGAGGTAACTCAAGATTTATGAATTTTACCATTAGTAGATATCCGATTGGTACCTCACGGTGGTCTTATTTCTTTGGAACCCTAGTTAATAAGTTGGATGACTTTTTTGATGTGCCTACTTTCCATTTCGATATTATTCTATTGATCTATCTTGCTCAGTATTTAGCATTGACCTCAAGTAGCTTAACTAGTGATTGCTGACAACTTAACATTTTGAAGGCACACACAGCTTACAAACCCTATATCCATTAATAATGGTAGAGGCTATCCTTTGCTTGGATATGATATGTGCTGATTTTGTTGCCTTTCTTCTAGTAGCCCCTTATTACTCTAGGTAATTACAGTCATTCTTTTAAGGGTAATGTGCCCCTTATGGGTTTTCACACTAGCTTTTCTTGATGGAAAATGTATCATTTTTAGATTTTCACATAACCTTATGCCTTAATTTTGTCTAAGATGATTCCAACTCATCCCAGCGACTTTTTTTTAGGTGTGGGTATAGGAAAAGTTAAAGTTATTAGTAGAACCTTCTTCAAGAGTGATTAGTACATATTTCTTGAGAGATTACCTTCCAAAATAGCAGCTATATCAGTTTCATTCCCCTTATGAAGGTGATGTATGGTTGGCCACAGTGGCGGGTGATGACATGGCTTTATATACCTATGGTTGTCACTTTGCTATGTTACCCAAGATAGGTATTCTGGATGCATTCCATTGTATAGGCTATATATGGCCACTTTTTACATTATAGCTCACTATACCAAATAATTTGGAGAATGACAAGATATCGTGAGATGCCCTTTGTCCTTTCAAGGTCACATCCTATCTAAACCTTTACTTCTGGTTTCCATCATCTCTTGGCACAACTATTTATGAAGACTAGTATTTGAGAGTTTAAGGATTGTAGCTTCACTACCTCAATTAAGTACAATAGATAGGTTACTAGCCCCAAAGTTGATAACAAGATAAATTGGCTAAGGCACCCCGATGGCAAGTATAGTAGCAGAGGATAACTAGAAGATTATACATATGTAAAAAAGAGACTATGTACTACTTTTTATATAGAACCAAATAACTTTGAGTATGTAAAATAAATTGCTCTATATATATTAATATATTATTGCATAATGTGTGTACATTTTAGTTTGATTTCATCACACATAATCGTTATCTAATATTAAACTTAAAAATACAAGGTTCCATATAATCTTGGATTAAATCCTGGAAGCATTAAGCTCCTATTATCAATTAACCCTCTCATTTTTTCGTGATTGAACATTTTCACTCAGCCCTAACTTTTGCCTAGGATATTTTTTTTTGTTTTCACCCTAGCAGAATGCTTGATTTTAGTAAGGATGCCTTTTTTCAATTTTTGGCCTGTAGGGCTATATTCTCTTCTTTTGGATTTAATCTCAGCCATGAAAAATTTTTAATCTATCAATATTGATTGGCTCCTTAAATGCATTCCTACCACTATTGGTTAAGATTAATGCTCCTTTGGACAACAACTTTTCAGTACAAAGGGACCTTCCCAAGTGGGTTTGAATTTGCCATGATAGTCTCAGACACCCAACCTCATTTGTTTAAAGACCAAATTGTACTACCCATTACACCAAAATTGAGATCAAGTAACTTTAACATGCATATAACACGCTCAATGGAATAAGAATGCAAAAACAACAATATTTAGAGCTTAATTGCAAGATGAACCCAACCCAAATGCAACATAATTTCTAAGAAAAATAAGTACAATTTAAGCAAATTACTTAATCGAATAGTGAATGAACACTTACTTATGGTAATTTAAGCAACTAAGATGAAACAAATTTATCTTGAAGCACAAGAACTTGGGAGAGTGCAAAGTGAGTATGGGTGAGTGAAAAAAAGAGTGCAAGAACATGTTAGAGAGGGAAAAAAATGAGGGAGAGTGGAGGTTTACAAGGGGTACTCGGGTGAGTGAGGTGGGGCACTCGGTCGAGTGCCTAGGTTTTGCCACAGTAAGGACAAAATTGAAAGGGGAAAATGAAGCAAATTAGGAAGGCATGTCTAACTCAACTGGGTGTGAAATATTACTCGGCAAAGTGTTGCCATTCTTGACAAAGAAAATGTAAAAATGCAAAAGAAACAAGGAAGGGTACGTGGGCACTTGGGAGAGTAAGGAATGTCGCTCGGTCGAGTGACCCTTAGCTGTCTGCAAATTTAATTTTTCTTGACCTATATTCCATGCACAATCCTATTAATGGATAGTTAAACTAAATTGCTTTAATTCCTTCTTGTTTTAAACATCACAAACCCACATTTAAACTTTACCAAACTCATTAAAATACACACTCATCTTAATCAAATTCATGCTTAACACTATAAATTTAAGAACACTTAATATGAAAACACTTAATCCTCCTGGCCTTAAACTCAATTAAGATCATGCCAAACTATCATGCAAACTCATAAATCACTTGAATCACATTAAAATCATTTGTCAGACAATTCTCCCTTTAAGTCATGAATTGAAAACCAAAGTAAACAAAACTAACATTTAAATAAGAAAAACACTTTAAAAAATAAAAACAAAGCAAAACAACAAATAAAACAAACCACTTACTAATATAAAGCAAAAATTTAAAGAGTAAAATAGAGTAGTTATAAGTTTAGAAAGTCCATAGACTTTTAGGATCATCTTACTTGTCAAGGAGAATCAAAGTTGCCTCAGCAACCTCGTGATGAACAACAAAGTATGGTTTTAACCTATGGCTATTAAATTTATATTTATTACCATCTTTTGGATTTTTGATGGTGATTAATCCAAACTCATTGTTCGAAACCATTGGATAAGGACCTAGCCATCTTAATTTTAGTTTACCTTGAAATAACCTCAATCGACTATTATACATCAAGACCAACATCCTGGGAGCAAAATCCTTTTGATTTAGCTTCATGTCATGCCAATACTTCGTTTTCTCCTTGCAGCTTGTAGCATTATCATAAGACCATTGTCAAAACTCATCCAATTCATTGAGCTATAAACTTTTTTTTTTCTCTTGCAGATTTTAGATCAAGGTTAAGCATTTTTATAGCCCAATACGCTTTGTGTTTTAGTACGATCGAAAAATGAAATGCTTTACCAAAAATAAATTGAAATGGGGACATGCCTATTAGGGTCTTATACCTAGTTCTATATGCCCATAGAGCCTAATCCAACTTGTGGGACCAGTCTTTCCTAGCATTGTTCACTATTTTCTCGAAGATGGATTTTAACTCCCTATTAGACACTTCAACTTGTAGATTCACTTGAGGGTGGTATGGGGTTGTAATCTTATGCCTAACACCAAACTTTTTAAGTAGTGTTTTGAATTGATGGTTGACAAAATGCTTGCCTTTATCACTGATAATAGCTCTTGTTGCCCCTAACCGGGTGAAAATATTCCTCACAAGGAATTCAAGCACAACTCTAGCATAACATGTCCTAGTGGCTACTGCTTCAACCCACTTGCTCATGTAATTTATAGCTACTATGATATATTCAAAGCCAAATAAGTCTGGAAAAGGCCCCATAAAGTCAATACCCCAAACATCAAAAATTTCAACTTTTAACTTAGTATTCATTGGCATCTTATCTCTCTTTGAAATATTTCCTACACATTGACACCTATCACAAGACTCTATAAATGACTTAACATCAATGAAAAAAGTAGGCCAAAAGAAACCCGACTGTAAAATTTTTGCTACCGTGCGATTTATCCCATGGTGTCCACCGGCCTCTCCTCTATGACATACTCATATAATATCTATTTGCACCTCTTTCAAAACACATCTCTTCAACACTTGATCCGGATATATCTTGATCAAATATGGATCATCCCACACATTGTACCTTGCATCCACTTTTAGCTTATTCTTTTGTTACAAAGTGAAATCTTTTGGAAGGTAACCTCTTGTATGATAATTGGCAATATTAGTGTACCAAGAAACTGAACTTTCACAAGAATAAATAGTACAAATAAGTTTATCAGGAAATAAGTTAGAAATTTCTCCCTTTTCTAGATGAGCATGATCCAATCTAGATAGATAGTCAGCCATAAAGTTTTCAGCTCCCTTTTTATCCTTTATTTCCACATCAAATTCCTTTAAGAGAAAAACCCATATAATGAGCCTCAGTTTGGAGTCTTTCTTTGCCAAGAGATGTCGAAGAGCTGTGTGATATGATAACACTATTATTTTAGAACCAAGGAGATATAGCCTAAAATTTTCAAAACTAAACACTATTGCCAGCAATTCCTTTTCAATGGTGGTGTAATTTATTTAGGATTTTGTGAGTGTGTGACTAGCATAGTAAATGGTGTAAAAAATTTCTCTTTTCTCTGGCCTAAAACTACTCCTACTGTATGTCACTAGCATCACATATAAGTTCAAAAGACAAACTCCAATACAATGATGCTATGATAGGTGCTATGATCAACTTGTGCTTTAATTGATTACAGGCTTGCAAACACTCATCATTAAAGTTAAATGCAGCATCTTTAAGCAATAAATTAGAAAATGGTTTAGCTATTTTAGAAAAATTCTTAATCAACTGATGATAAAACCCAACATGACTAAGGAAACTTCTAATTCCTTTAACATTCATAAGAGGCAGTAATTTTTCAATCACACCTACTTTTTCCTTATAAACCTTGATTCCTTTTTTCAAGCTTTTATGCGCTATAGCTATTCATTCCCTCACCATAAAGTGACATTTCTCTCAATTGAGGATAATGTTAGTTTTTTTACACCTTTCTAAGATCAATGTAAGGTTAGATAAACATGAATCAAAATCGCGACCTTATAAAGTAAAATCATTCATGAAAACCTCAATGATTTTTTTAATAAAATCATGAAATATAACTATTATACATATTTGAAAAGTAGCTAGAGTATTACAAAGATCGAAAGGCATTCCTTTATAGGAAAATATACTTTATGGACATGTGAATGTAGCCTTTTTTTTCTTCTAAGGCTATAAGAATTTACATATACCCCGAATAACCATCCAAAAAGTAGTAAAATCTATTTTCAGCTAATATTTCTAACATCTGGTCAATGAAAGGCAAAGAAAAATGATCTTTTCTAGTGGTACTATTTAACCTCCTATAGTCTATACACACTATCCGTCCCATCACTGTTTGTATTGGGATGAGTTCATTATTCTCAATAGTCACCACAATTACAACCCTTTTTTTAGGCACACATTGTACATGACTTACCCAACTACTATCAAAAATGGGATAGATAATACCTGCATTAAGTAGTTTTAGTACCTCATTTTTCACCACTTTTTGCATAGGTGGATTGAGTCTCCTTTAGCATTGTACCACTGACTTAAAATCCATCTCCATTGGTATCTGGTGTGTATAGTAACTGGGACTATTTCCCTTCAAATCTGATGTCTCTTAACTAATAGCTCCTTTATGCTTCTTTAGCTCTTTTATAAGCATTGATTATTCTAAACCTATTAACAATGAAGAAATAATTACTTGTTTTACATTATCCTTCAAAAATACATATTTTAAATGAGAATGAAGAATTTTAAGTTCATAATTATTTTCTCCCATAAGAGAGGATGGTTCATCCTCTTTTATTCCTTCCTCATTGTGCTTCTTCTCCAATTCTTGTATCAACTCCTCTTCTTTTTTTCCAACTTCTTTCTTATTCTTTAAATGCATCAAGCAGTTTTGAAGCTTATCATCTAACAAACATTTTTCTTATTTTTCTTCTACACATTCTTAAACACTATCTATAAAGCAAATGGATTCTTCAAAGTCATAAGAGGGGTATTTCATCACGTTATTCACATTAAAAATCATTTCTTCCCCATTAAACGTTAAAGTGATTATTTGTCTATGTATGCCTATCAATGATTTTATCATGTTCAAGAATGGTCTTCCACTATCAATGGCATTTTACAAATCGTCTCCATGTCTATTACCATAAAATTAACCGAGAACATAAAAATTTCCACTTTTACAAATGAATCATCAATAATACCTTTAGGTCTTTTTACGGATCTATCCGCCAACTGTAGTGTCATTTGGGTCTCTTTGATATCACCTAAATTCAACTTCCTACAAATCGAATAAGGTATCAAATTAATACTGGCACTTAAAACACATAAAACATGCTCAACTAAATTCCCTCCTAGCTCACAAGGCAATGTAAAATTACTAGGATCCTCTAATTTTTTAGGAATTTTTTTCATTAAAATAACACTATAATTTTTAGATAATTGAACCATTCCTACACCCTCTAGCTTTTTTGTTAGAACATAGCTTAGCATACCTAGGCATGCGTAATAAAGCTTCAACGAATGATAAATTTACATGTAAATTTTTAAACATGTATAAAAATCTAAATAACTATTTATTATGCTTTTCTTTCCCAGCTAGAGATGGAAAAGGTAACTTAGACTCACTAAGCACAGAAGAAATAAGCTTTTCCTTACCTTTACTTTTCTTAACAATAATAGACAATTCATTATTGACATCAAGTTTAGAAATACTTACCTTTGTTATTGGTTCCACCATTTCTAAAAAATTCTAACCATTTTAAGCTTCTTTTACCTCTTTTTAACTTTTTAAAGTTATTTGCTTTTCTTTTTAATTTGGATTTCAATCCACATTTAATGGAAAAGTACCTTGAGATCTATTGGAGTGAGAGTTTGCAAGTTCCCCTACTTGATTTTCTAAATTTTTAATAGAGGCATCTTGATTTCTTATCCAAATATCTTAAGATTTCCACTTAGAATCTTGACTAGCCATAAATGTGGTTGGGTGGTCATAAAATTAGTGGACATCTCCTCTAAGTTGTTTTTTTTTTATCCTAAAAAGGTTGAGTTTTAGCTTGAAAACCTAAGGGCTGATATGGTAGAGCTTGATATGTGGATGGATAGTGTGCTTAGGCTTGAGGTTGGTGTGGTGGCTAGTTATTGCTATAGGAGGCTATATTTTGACTATAGGGAACCCTAGGTTATGTGTTGTATGTGGATACATTGTTCCCTTCTCTCCATGAAAAATTAGGGCGACTTCGTCATCTAAGATTATAAGTATTGCTATAAAGGTTCAATGATATCACCTCTTCCACTAAAGTTCCTAAGCCTTTCTCACTCTTATTTCTAGTTGCTCCTTATACACATTACATCCATTAGATAAAATAGACATGTTTTGAACCTTTAATCCATTTACCTCTTCTTTTAGTAGCTTAATTTCAACATTGAGCCTAGTTACTTCATCTACACTATGTACTCCTTGTCTCTTTTGTATATATCTAGTACTTACCCATTGAGCATAATTTATTGCCATCTCATCAAGGAGTAAGAAAGCATCTTTAGGGATCTTGCTCATGAAACTTCCATTACAAGCTGCATCTAGGAGAGACCTTGCAGATTGGATCGCACCTGCATAGAAAATAGACATTAATTGATGCACATCAACTTCATGATGTGGACAGCTCTTTAACATCCTTCTAAATCTTTCCCAAGCCTTATGGAATGGTTTCTCATAGAATTGGTAGAAGTTATGGATGTTATACCTAATACTAGCTATCTTGGTAGGAGGAAATAACTTGCATCAAAAATTTTCTTGCATTTATTGCTATGATTGCATGGATTGACTTAGTATCATTTGTAACCAATCCCTAGCCTTTCCAATAAGAGTCAAAGGAAACAACCTTAGCCTAATGGCATCCATAGACACATTGGGTCTTTAGACTGTATCATTAATTTATGAAAAGATATCTAAATGTTGAGCAGGGCCTTACATTTTTGATCCCAAAAAGTGATTCTTTTGGACCATGGTGACACTAGCGGGTTTTATCTCCAAGTGTTGATTATAAGGTATCCTAATGATTTTATATTCCTCATTCCACCTAGGGATAACATAATCTATAATAGCTCTAGGTCTAAACCCATCCCCTAGAGCTTTATAATGCATGTTTTGTCCATCTATCCTAGGTGGTGGTGGATCCTTTATATATGGGTTATTATAAGGTAGGTCATAAATATTGAGCGGCAGGTCTACACATATCCCTTGATTATTCATGGTATCTCTTAGTCTCCTAATCCTATGAAATGTCCTCTCAATTTTAAGATTAGTAGGCAAAATTGGATTGCCTCTTACCATAAACAACTGACACCTACAAAATAAAAGTATAAAATTAGAAGATATATATAGAAAGAAGAAGAAGAACACATAAAATACACTTTAAAAATCTAAAATAATGAAAAAATGCCAATGTTCCCCGATAATAGTGCCAAAAACATGATTGATGTCTTGCAAGTGTACTACATTAACTAGTAATATAGGAAACTAAGATTAAGATCCTATTTAAGGAAACTATGCAAGTGCAAAATATTTTATATTTTTAGAATGAGAATTCATATACAAAGCAAGGCAGAAATTGCAAAGTTATAATAGTGAAGGGTTAACTAAATTAGAATAGAATCTTAAACAACTAAAAAAACTAATACATTTAAACATAAAAATAAAGCAATTAAACCTAAAATTTAAATATAGCAAGTAATAAAAGTATGGAAAATTCAATGATAAAAAGACTTCTATTAAGGAACTTTCCACCTCAATTTCTAATATATATAACTTAGTTAAAGATAATATAAGTGATTATAGAAAACTGATAATAAATTTTAGATAACTTACTCAGAATATCTTTCTAAACATCAAATTCTATCATTAGAAACAATTCAATACTTAGCATAGAAATCCAATTCATAAACTCCTAAATATCCATTTAAACCTTTCTCAAGAGATCGTACTTCAATCTATTCTTAATTACCTTTTCCTAGCCTTAACTTACTTAAAGTTAACACACAATTATCTCATATTCTATAAAATAACCATCCACCAAATTAAATAAATTAAACTATGAACATGTATATCTTAAGTCAATATTGCATTTGGTCATCAATTATTATCTCAATACATTAACAATCAGCCCAAATATAACTTAAGATAAGGACTTGATCAGAAATTAAGAAATAATCAACTTGAATTCAATTAAAGATCATATTAAGTCATCACATAAAGAAATATAAGGGTTTAAGTTCCCTCAACAAAAGTAAAGAAACTACTCAAACTTCATATTGAAAACTGAAGCAAAATTAAGAAAAAGATTCAAACATATAAAGTAAAAAAGCTCCCTTGATAACCCTTTACTGAAAACCAAAGAATAACTTCCAGTTCTAAGCTTTCGTTCCTTGAAAACGAAGAGAAAATTAAAGTAAGAACTAAGCTAAATTCGTATTTGAGTGGTTCTCCTCTAACTCTAGTGTCTTGAGCATCCTTTTATAGGCTCCAAATAAGAAGTTTCTGCCCTTTGTAACTTCCCAAACAGAGTTGAAGAAGAGTTTGGCTTAAATAGTAAGTTTTTTTTATCATTGTTTTTCCATAAACACTCAGAATAGTAAACAAAATCACTTAGAAGAGTGACTTTCTACCTTGGGTGAGTGAATATTTCACTCGAAAGAGTAATTGCCTTCTGGAGAAATTGGGCTACCTTTATGAGTGAGTGAAATCCTTCTTGGTTGAATAACCAAAAACACTAAGAAGAGTGTTTAAATACTCAGTCAAGTGATCCTCATCACTTAGCCGAGTGATGAGCTGTTGTCCCTTATGACACAATTTGCCAGCTTTTCCTAAAATTATAAATTTGCTCATAAAATTCTTCTTTTTTTCAACTTAGCCCTTCTTCTATTCAAACTAGCCCTGAAAAATACCCAAACTTATAATTAAACCTCAAAACACATAATTTAACTATTTAAAAATAAATTCAACTAAATTAAGATTAAATTAACTAATTTTAATGCCTCAAATACACTAAAATTATAGAATAATTCATAATTATCATAAGCCTTTAGAACTAGGCATGATCAATATGAGAACTTTTTATTTTCATTTTTTTTCTTATTTTTCGTTAAGAACAATGTTGCCTTGTAGTTTAATTTATATAGTTTAATTGCCAAAACTTTCTTACATGATATTGTAGAGTCTTATGTATAAGCACGTAGGCTTGCATTTCTTCTTTCTTTAGCAAGTAATATACGTAAACTTTACGTGCATTATAGCTTCAGAAGCATTATTTGGCAGCCATGATAGCCTATATGTTGTCAAATTTTCTTTTTGTGTAGGAGGTAGTCAGATTCCTAATCGAAATTTTGTAAAAAGTTTCTCTACAATCTTGTAAAATGTGACATGCATGATGTTAGGAAGAATTGTGTTATTTGGTGTCTTTAATGGTCTGTGTTGTATAATTTTTTCTTTATGGAAAGGGAAATCACATTCCAAGCCAAAATGTTGCCAAGTTTTTGTTAAATTCTCTTAAAACATGTAGTATACATTATGCATCATTTTTCATGCATGCTTGATATAATAACCAAATATGTGTATTATTTTTGTATCGATTAATGCACACTCCCAATGTAGATTACCTATAGATATTTAACACAACATACTATCAAGATTCTTGTATATTAGCTTGCTTACAACTCGAAATTACCATGAACTAACATATAACATTTCTTGCAAGATGTCTTATAGGACTACATGCACATAGCCACCTCAGTCGATGCTAGCTTATATAATGCTCGTGTAGGCTAGTAGATATTTGGATTTACAATAGGTTTAGTACAGATAGAACCAGTCCACATCTAGGTAATTTTGTAGGAGTTTAGGCTACTAGAGGAGGTCGATCAACTCCTAGCTAGGGTGAAATGGACAAAGCTTTTTGCTTTAGCCTTCAAGCCTTACTCTGACATGACCTGATAGGTCCTCATCATCTTAGAATATGGAGGATTTCAGTGCTTAGAAATATAAGAGGGAGTCATACAATTATGGGTTTTGGGTATACACTACAGTATCATGAGGCATAGGTTTGTTGAGGCTATGGGTTTCCCAAGTGGATTAGGTATGTCCATATTGCGTTAGATGATGGATCGAGACAAATGAAGAGCGATGACTATACCAAGAGCCATTTACCGATCTAACACGATAAGAGCACCATGCTGGCGTTTCAGATTTATAGATATCTTCGAAGGGTTTTATCTGCTTTATACCTAGGATGTATAGGGAGTCCAAAAGGGATTAACTCCACAGATGTCACCAGTTTGTGGGCTATATGGGAGGCTAGACATGTAAATATCATGCATGATATCATTACGATGCTAGTTAGAGTAAGTACTCAACCTAGGACCAAGATTTATATTGGAGGCATCATTACTCATTTGCTACTGACATTGAAGGCACGTAAGAGTGAGTTTAACGACCTCATTCCAAAACATATATATATTTACCTATAGACGGTGGTAACTATAAGCATGGTGGAGCCCATAAAAGGGTTTGAGGTTAAGTATAGGTTGCTGACTGTACTAAAGACTAGATAAAGGTGTTATCTCCATCCTATAGTTCCAGGTGCACCCAAAAAAGGAGATTAGCAAGGTTAACCACTAGAGGAGGCACCAGTAGCTCCACAGGTACCATCAATAAAGCCACCTCAGTAGGAGGCGGGCAGATGACCCTAATGAGCCATAGGAGCCATAGGGGATAAAGGACTCAGACTATGAGTTTGATATATAGATTGATCTTTAGGATCTTCTAGGTGGATCACCATAGATATCGGTGCACCTTAGATATCCAATTAGGCATCAGAGGTCGCCAGTCATTAGGCTAGGGAGATTCTCTCCCTATGGACATCCCAAAGCATCCCTTTCCTTAACTCCACCACCTTATGGTCATCCAAGGGCTTCTACTTCTTTAGCTCCTCCACCATCAATTCCACCATCACCAACATGCACACCTTCAACCCCTCCATTTGATAATATTTCTAAAAGGTTGTCAACACTAGAGGATGCAAGCAAATGCTAGGAACAAATGTTGTAGACCATACTCATGGCAGTGCAATCTCTTCAAGCTATATTTATGATTATACAAACTTTGCAAATTGAGGTTTTGAGCCTCATGGCTAATATGATGGTTGCGGGTCAGAGGTTTGATAAGTCCTTATAGGTAGTGGATGATTCCCTTATTCATATTAAGGAGCAGGGTGCCCATATTAAGGGAGAGGTTCCCTAAGGTAGGGAGGTAGTAGTTGAGATCGATGAGCAATTAAAGAGATACATCAGGTATTTAAGGGGTGATCTAAGAAGGTACCTCGAGTGGCACTTTAATGCAGTCCTCGAGGTAGGATAAGGGTTAGAGAGGTTAGCAAATGTGATAGCATAGGTTCTGTAGCATTTGATAGTGGCACTGCCAAGCTTCAGATTTGTGTTCGACTAGGTAAGAGAGTAGCCACTAGTAGTACTCCAGGCTATGGCACCGGTTAGACACCAGCTCCTAAACCTACACCAGGGTTGGCTTCCATAGAGTACTAGGGATACCTTAGTAGGCTATATCATATTTAGTGAGTTTTTTTTATCTTGTCTAAAAAATTTTGATTGTATATAAAAATTAAAAGCATGTACTTATTCCACTTATGTATTTATTTTACATTTATAATTGCTTTCATTTATGTTTGGAACCTAAAAAAAAGAGATCAAACTAACAATAAAATGAAGTAGCAAACTATAATAAAAAAAGTAATAATGTGAAAAAAGATAAGACAAAATAAAAAATAAAAAAGGCCAAAAGTCCCAAACTTAATAAGCAGAGCATTGATATTTAATCCTTCAACACAACAGGTACTGAGAACTCTCACCAGGGGGTATATATATTCTTTTCCAATAGAAAGGGAATATAGACATTCTTCTTCATCTCAAGAAGTTACCTTAATAGGTTCAAATAAAAAGAGATGCACCACGAAGAAAAGTATGGATATTTTAAAACTTTCAGAGAATTTTCCTCATATCTTGAGGGAAATCCATTCACCATGAGATGGATCTACCTTTACCCATCATCGAAGCATGGGAGATTTGTATCTAAGCATAGGGAATCATGAGGCTGATGCTGATAATAAGGAACTATTGGACAAGAGGCAAAAGCTTGATTATAATGTAAATTATAGAAAGGCTTGTAACATCTAAGTGACTCTTTATAGAGACCTATTTACCAAGTCTCCCCAATGGAACACTACTTCAAGAAGGGAGAAACCATGCCTCTCAAAAACATCAACCAATAGGTTAGTCAACAATTGATGCCAAACAAATATTACTCTAATCACTTCACTTGATGATATAGGCCAACAGGTTAATTCTAATCAAGTACGACAAATTGTCCTGATTCTGGATATCCATAAACTGGTGTTAGATCATATATATTTCAACAATTTGATTTTGCATGTCTTAGATACCAATCAAATTCAATCATGTCATCTCGATTCAGCATGCCCCAGATGCTAATTAGATACATTCATATAATCTAATTCTGCATGCCTTAGGTACTAATTAGAGTTAATCAATTTATCTCAATTTTGCATACTACATGTACTAATTGGATAGTCAATTTAGGATTAACACATCGATAAGCTGATGTTAACAATTTAAACTCGGATTAACACATCGACAAACTAATGTTAACTACCAAAACCAAGATTAATACATCAATAAGTTGATAATAACTTCTCGATCAACCAAGAGATTTGTTTCCTCGGTATGCATATTTCTTTCCTTTCACTTTAAATTTGGCTCACTTTGGCACTAGTGCATAAGTTTCCTAAATTGGGAGCAGCTGTAGGCACCATTACTCGAGGCAGCCTAGATTTATGTTACCTAATGATTAGGAAATAGCATATTGCTAACCATAGATTCAGATCTCAAAGCTTATTGTGAATCTCTCACTTTTTCCCAAAGGCTTTCATGTTTTCCAAATATTTTCAAGGGTTTTAACAAAAAATTCATGAAAACTATGCTTTGGACCTATGGGGCTGGTAGACAATCGTCTGTCACTTAAAGGGTGCTTATTTATGGGACATTCCCTCTGGCATAGGCCAAAAAAGGGCATTTTGAGAAATTATAAGTTTAGGGACAAACGACGGCTGCCTCTCATCGAGGGATGCCCATCCATTACTTGAAACCCAAATTTCCTATATTTTTTATTTCAAAAGAGAAATATATGTTTTAAATGGGATTTTATATGGATTTGGGGGGATGTTATCTCTAGATTTATGAGGCATTGAGTTGGAATCCTACTCAAAATCTTATCTAGATATAAAATCTAAAAATCTAGGGTTTTTAAGAAAAAATCACTTTTACAGAGCCACTTTAAAAAAGAAGAAAATTTAATTTCCTTTCACTCTAAGTCCTTGCTCTAGGAATCCTTTGATCGAAACACACAAATACACAATGAATTTCATTGCTTTCTTTTAAAAAATAGTGATCATGAATCAAAGTAGAGATATGGACTATAAGATTTACAAAATTAGAAAATCTCTTGACGGTAATATTCTAGGCTTATTCTTGCTTTCCCTCTTTACAATCTATTTTGCATAATTGTATAGATATTTGATGTTAATTGATATGTCTTAATTGCTGTATCTAAGTGAAATGCATGGTTAAATTGAGATATGATGTGATTTTGGATTGCTAAGCATGTTAGAGGTGTGATGATGTGTTAAATTCCTCCATTGTTGTTGTATTTCAAACTTCTATTTCTTCTTTTCTAATTTTATAAATATATGAGTTTAATGTATTTTATGTATGACTTGATGTTTTAATGTGGTTTTGGCATGATTAGAGCCTTATAATTGCATGATTAGAGTTAAAATATACCTTGTATGCTTTTTTATGTTTTTTGCCATGAAAATCCTATAACTTGTGTTGTCTAAAGGTGACAAATAGGAAGATGACCTAATGGACACCTATCTATCAAATGAAAGATGGTACATCATGAGATCATCCCCTTATTCCATCCCTCAATTGGTTGTAGCCATCCCTCACCTAGTTTTGGGCATTCGTGCTTGTCATCTTGGGTATTTATGATGTTTTTTAAGCATTTCATGTGATTCTTATGCTATTTATTTGATTTCTACACTATTTGTACATTATTTTTTATGATTTCAATTCTGCATGATGTGGTTCCATTCCTGCTTCCATTTTGTTTATATAGTTAAATTTGTAAATATTTTTATTGCATTATTGTATACTAATTCACTTGTTTTCTTTTTAGGTGTTTTTAGTATTAGATGTTTTCATGGCTTTGGAGGATTTTGTGTTGTTTTTTTCATGGAAAAATCATACTCCTAAGTTGATCCACCATGCAAGGTCTATCCAGTTATTTTAATTAATTATCTCCTTTTATTATTTTATTTACCGTCTTTATTTTATTTGGTTATCATTCATCATTAGCGTATTTTTTTATTATTATTTTAGGTATGTAATAATTAGTAAAAAAAGGGTTTTACACACGTTAAAAGGAAAAAATCACTTAATTTTTTTATCAAATTAATTAGTTTTTTTAAGGCTCGGACCAATATCTAATTTTTATCCCAAAATGCATATGATGTAATAAAAAGGTTTTTGTAAAATATGCATGAGGGAACCAATGTTCCTAATCCAAATTAATACCCTGATTTTTGTATGTATACTTCTCTATTATTATCTTTCTTGGATGATTTTGCCCCTATAATAATTAAGTAGGTTTATTTTACTATTTTTTATCACTTTACTTACTTGAATGGGATGTTTACTTAATTTTATCGCGAAATGCATTGTGTGAGAGAAGAGAGGGGGCTAATTATAAAACTTAAGTATAAAATAAACATCTAACCAAGATGCCTAATAAGAGTGATGTCCCAAACACCAATCTCTATTTGGGCATCAAAAGGTCGAGATTCATTTTCCAATATCTTGTTGGGTGCCGACTCCATAACACCTACTTTTTTAGGCCTATTAGAAGATGCCTTCATGGGTTAGCTATTAACAATAATTTTGGTTTGATCCCTTTTTATTATGAAGTAGTCAATTTATGAGTAAAGTGAGCCTGATCGGACCTCAGACCATAAAAATGGGCCTTCGAGAGTGAACCCAAAAATGAACCAAGGCTCCGGCACAAATCACAGAGGCATTTGAGAAGTTCTTTTAAAGGATTGATAAGTAATATTTGCCTCAACCTAAAGAAGTGTAAATTTGAGTTACCTCACGTGAACTCCTAGGGTATGTGGTGAGTCAAAAGGGGATAGAGATAGATCCCGACAAAGTCAAGGCTAATAGAGAACTTCTTATACCTTAAAAGGAAAATGAGGTTAAAGGATTTCTAGGTAGGCTTCAATGCATAAGCAGGTTCATAGCCAAGTTAACCTCAATTTACGAACCAATTTTTTGGCTATTTCAAAAGGATTAACTAGTGGTTTGAATGAAGATTGTTAGAAGGCATTCGACACAATTAGAGATTACCTTTTGCATCCACCAATACTGAGACAACCACAGGCTGGTAAGTCCTTAATTTTATACTTAGCCATAGATTGATGCATAACTCATCAAAATATACACAACACATGAAAATGATACAAAATTTACATAAAAAACACAAGAAATCAATATTTCAAAAATATTTACAAAGAAGCAAGGCAAGAACAAAGCAACTTGAAGCTCAAAGGAAAACATGCCAAATAAAATCTTAATAAAATTACAATTCAAGATGTGCTCTAAAATGGAATTTTGCCTCTTACATTACCTTCAGCAGAGCTATTTTTCTAGAATCAATGAGAGTGCATTTTATCTTCTTCTTCCTGCTTCTTACATGATTTTTCTTTAGAAACTAGATTTTTTCTTGCAAAATAGTCTCCTTTTTTTTCTTCTTTTTTCCCTCTCTAGTTTGTTAGAAGATGATCATTGTTATTGTTAATTCCCAAAAAACAATCCATCCTCTATTAATTATGTTGGATTAAGATCAAAGGAAATCTAAAGATTTTTTTAAGGTTGAAATGATCCCCCTATCTCGTGGGGAGAAAATCTAGCATTTTAGCTAGAAAATCTTCAGTCATAAATGTGACCGGCAAGTTACAAACTGTGACTTATGGGTTTAACTTTGTGGGGCCTAAAACCTTTGAAAGTTAAAATCAATAAGTCACTAACCAATGGTTGTGACTTGCTAAGGAGTTACGAGCCTAAGTTTTTAAGTTGGTGAGTTACAAGCAGAAAGGGAGAGTGAACAAGTCACTTAAGACCATGAATCAGAGATGAGTTATGGGCTTAACCTATGAGTCAAGTTCTTGACCCATTCCTGAGTTAGCCAACAATCCCTAATTATGATTACTTCTCTTAATTGGGCAAAGAAAGTCAAGATAGGGCTTTTACAGAGCATTTTCCTTCAAAAACTTGATGAAAATATTATCTCATAATAAATACCAATGCAGGAGAAAATGGAGCATTGCTATTTGTTGATTGTCTCCCAAACAACATTATCCTCATTAGGTAACCCTAATAGAGGCTCTATAGTTACTCCCATGTTTAGGATAACTAGCACACTAGTGTGAAGGTTTGCCAAAGTTCAAAGCAATGAGATAAATGATGTATACCTGAGGTAATAAATCTTGAGATGCAAAGACATACCATTTGTGGTAGTGATTTTCAAGTTGAGTGATTACTACCAACTTATTGGCATTTTAACTCTTGGTTGGGTGGTTATCATCAGCTTGTCAACCTTTTAACCCTCGATGGAGTAATTACCATCGGTTTATCAATGTTTTAACTCCTAGTTTGGTGTTTATTATTAGTTTATCGATATTTTAATCGTGGATCAAATGAGTAATTAGCATCAGCTTGTTAAAATTGTAACTCTTGATCAAATTAGGGTGATTACCATCAGCTTGTCCATGTGTTCACCCAATGTTGACTGGATGATTACTGTTAGCTTGTCAATATTTTAACCGTAGGTGAGCCATCTATCTGGTGCTAGCTTGTAGGCACATAAGATTAAGGAAGATGATTGAATGCCTCTTGAGAGGGCTTTTACTTTAGAATGACATATCACTTCTAGAGTGATTACTACTACCTATAGAGGTGTTTATGCTTACTTTTTATGGGTTTGCATAATTGTCTCCATGCATGTTTAATTTTTAAGTAAGAAGGCCATCTTTATAAGGAGTGCGCCAAGCATGCTTCTGATACTTGCATAGCCTAGGTGTGACTGAGCTTCATTTTAATCTGATTGTACAACATTTATAACCCTAAGATATTATTGATGTGAAATTTTTGGAATGCCCCTTGTTTTTGAAGGGGATATAATAAGTTAGTTTGTGATATATATATTGCTTAATTAATTAATTTCATTTTTTGATTTTTAGATTTTTTTTTTGCTTTTTTGTATGATTTAAAACTTACCCTCTTTAATAAGATCTATGATGATTACAAAAGTAATTTTTCTTGTCATTTATCATGTTTTGTTTTAGCTTATTCATACTAATTTTTATTCATTTTCATCTTCTCAACATTCATTATTATTCAAATGTCATATTAGCATTTATAGAGAAATTAACATACACATATGCAAGTAAGTTAGGCAAAGGTAAAATAATATCCATACTTCATCCAAGTAAAGTTAAAGTAAAAATGTGCAAAAGTTAAAATTGTAAATACAATTGAAAGAAAATATAGTAACAAAACAAAAACAACAAATGATTCCCTAAAGGTCACAAGTGGTGGCTCGATCTAAAGGGACCTAGTGGTCTGATCGTGTTAGAGAGTATGCCCTAGAGCCCATGTAATAGGGATGTTTTTCATATGTATGAAATTTATATTCTTAATAAAAGGCATCATTCATTTATTAATGCTATGTTTAAATACATGAGTTTGTAAATCTTAAATTAATAAATGAAGTCCTAGATATGATAAACACATTGCAAAGGCAATCATGAAGGTGTTCATGATGTGAGATGTCTATTGCATGCAAATGTGTTAATATCTAAATATCCCTAGTCATAGAATTAACAAGATAGGACATTGTTAATTCGGATAGACTAGCACATGTTATGCTTCTTGAATGGTTCAAGCAGTGGTTCTCATAACTGTGATTATGGAAGATAATCAAAGCTAACATGTGGATGCTTGTTAGAAGAACAAGTTCATTGGAGACCTGCAAAGAGAATCCTTATATGGATATTAAATCTATGTCAGTGAGGAATCTCTTCATAGCGGTTGTGCAAGTATCCTTAGACTTGAGATCACCAAAGTTATCTTAAGTAGCAAGTGGTATACTTTGACTCCATAACTGATTACTTCCAACTGGGAGTGAACATAGTTAGGAGATTGGGTATATCATGACCTACTTGAAGATAGTTGAGTGATTGATAAAGGATTCACCATCCCAGATTTAATA
This sequence comes from Excoecaria agallocha, assembly GCA_037975025.1. NCBI lineage: Eukaryota > Viridiplantae > Streptophyta > Magnoliopsida > Malpighiales > Euphorbiaceae > Excoecaria > Excoecaria agallocha. Next base: position 103,970,692 of record CM075807.1, read on the forward strand.
AGGGAAGTTATCTCGCATGATTCTATAATTACCTTGTTCAAAGAATCTCTGGCCAGAGTAAACTGCCAAGATGGATAGAGATCCATGGAGGGCATTTTAGGAACAATGGTTAAATTAATAGAACATACATAATTAGATTTATATGAGTTGACAGAAATCCATACTCATAATCTAATTGAGATAAGAGTGGTGAAACGAGTAATTGCACGGTAACTGTTTCTATGGAAGGGTATAGTCAAACCACATGACTTTCCTGACATTTGGGTAGTCATGATGCCTAGCTAGAGGCCAATCATGAATTGTATAATGATGTATCAAATATCAATAGACATTGATAAAATGATTTAAAGGAGTTTAAATCATGTGAGTTTTGAATAGAACTCACAATTACATATTATACTGCCAACATAGACAGGAACCCAATAGGTCACACACATATAGAGAAAAAGGGTAAAATGGTAAAATGACAAGGATAATAATATTTGATATTATTATGAAGGTAGAGAAGTGAATATGATAATAATTAATTAAAGAATTTGATTAATTATGATCAAATAAAATTGTCCGTGGAACTTTTGAGAAATGTTCTGTAAATTGGACCTAATTGAAATAATGTATTTCATGATTAATTATTATTGTCTTATAAGTGTTATAGGATTACTATAAGTGTTATAGGACTGGTATAATAATTAATAAGTCCATTGGAAGAATTATTAAGGGCCAGAGGAATGAAGCAGTTGGCGAAAGCCCTTCTGTAAGGGCCACACGCCAAGTCCAGAATAGAAGGCTTTAATGGCCTATTTCATGCACCAAATTAATTTATATATGTTACATAAGTATTATGGAACTCAAATATTTAATTTGGTTGGATTTGAAATCCATTTGGGTATTTAAATTCAATTAGTTGCATAAAGGGCCTAGTTTGTGGGTTTTGTGCATAGTCTTTTATAAAAAGGTTTAAATTGGATTTAATTAAGTCCAAATGATTGTAATTAATTCTAGAGGCCCAATTAATAATTCTCCAGCAATTTTAAAGAGTCCAATCTCATTAAGGAGTTGGAATTTTAACCTAACTATAAAAGGCCAACTAATGAGAAATTAGGGTTAAGTGATTAAAACAAAAAGAAAGTCTTTTTCTAATCTCTCTCTCCTTTTTGCGCCAACTCCAAGCTAGCTTCTTGGAATTTCGGCCAGCCCTAGTTAAAAATCAATTTGTTGGTTCAATTTATCCCTCTCTAGTGTGAATTACTCATTGGAGGTGTTCGATTTTGGACACTGTGGTTTGCGACAACCCGGTGCGAAGTAAAATCAACTGTTCAACAAAAATCAAAGGTGATTTTTCTTATTCTCATATCGTTATATTGTGTATTCATGGCAAGATCAAATCTAATGGTTAAAAATTTTAAAATTCTACTCATGTGTGTGATGCATGTAACCGTTAAAATCCAACAGATCGAAGGACCAAGTGGTAGCTATGAAGGCCTTACTTGAGATGAACTCGGAAGTGGTGCCAATGGTCAAAGTATGGTGACTCAACTCCTATATCCTAAGCTAAGGGTGCCAAGGCCTATCTTATAAGCTCATTTAAATGGTGCAAGTTATCTCAAACCTATCTTATAGCCATCTCCTGCAGATGGAATGCTATCTCTTCCTAAGCTATACAAGTAGCATGAAGATCTTTAGTCTGGCCTATGGTCTCCCTAAAGGTATAACCACATTTGTGATTGCTTGTGCAACGTGTTATTAGGCAGATATAGATGCAACCAAATTACGAACACATCTACCATTAGCTCGACTGGATAGGGCGACCATCTCTCTAATAGTCTGCAAGTCCTACCTTATGCACTCAACAATGGTCTCCATGCAAGTTAGTCTACTCTCTAGGTCTGTAGGAGTGCTAGAAGAAGCTATTGTTAGTGGCACTAAACCACGAGAAGTAGAGGCACTTAGATCCCCCTATGCACTGAATCTATAGATCTTATGTAGTGTTGGCATATGCAACCTGTTGGAACTCTCTAAAGATGTTGATTATGGCTATAAGGAATGACTGGGACTGAACCTCATACCATGGACCAAAATGCCTAAATGAGCTGGCCTAACAGGTGAACGAGCCTGACTTTAGGTGAATAGGCCTTTTGTGGAAGACCTCCAAAATGCTTATGTGCTTGAGGAAATGGATTGACATCTTGTACAGGGTCTGCTATCTGATCATCACCATCATATGCATCCTATCAAGGCCTGTGAATTCCAAATCCTCAATCAACCTCCACTACTAATAGTAATTGATAACCTTCAAATCAAAGGAGATTAATCATCGGTATATCCACTGCCATGTCAAAACTCACAACTACATCCCCTTTAGCTTGTGCTCCCATGTCAGACTTGAAAAGTTTGAATGAAACCAACAACCAAGTGACTATACCCCCGATGACTTTTGTAGTACCTAAGACTCAAGCTATGTTAGAGATATTTTGCAGCATCTCATGAGTAATGTTGAGGCGGTGACCCTCAACCATGTCCTAAGGCTCCAAATATCTGTAACATTCAAAGACTCTAGGCTCTCTGACCGACCCATATAGGAACATGATAGGACCCTCTATAAGTATCATAGCACCTATGAAATCAACATGGTCACATTCACCATCATAGGATTGTAGGTGATGCCTGGCCTGGGATAATCATATCATCACCTACGGACAAACCAAAGACCTCATATACTCATGCCCGAGACATGCTAAAGGTATAGTCAAAGACTCTGAATGTGACTACCCCAGCTTCATTGTCAGGGTGCTGATAACCTTTATAGTTAAAGGTAGCCAAAATTGGCAATCTACCTTTGGATAGGTAGCGAAGGTAGGAGCATAAAATTCTAGCCACCCAGCTCATGCAAGATAATACTGTGCATCCTCTCAAATGCCTATGGTCTATAGAAAATGCTAGCTCATGAATCAACTAGTTTGAAAATGCACCTTATGTAAGGCTTTGTACCTAGTAACCTATTTTAGCATCATCGACCTAGGTGCTTGAATGTCTGGCTGTGGTTGAGGCTCTTTGCGATGAGGCATCTATATAATTATAAAATAAATTAGCATATTTGATATGCTTACCAATGAGTATTCAATTATGGTTATGCATTTAAGGCTAAATATAAATAAATTATCATAAAATAATGATATGTCTAAAGCAATAAATTCAACAACCATAAAAGTAGTTATTTCCCAGGTTGCCCATGTCAACAGCAGGCGAACTTAAACTATAGAGGTGAATTTTAAATTAGTGACATTAAAGGCAGTAATTGTATAATCACCCAAATTTATATTTGATTAATTAAAAAAATATGCTTGTCATATACCACAAGGCAAAAAGAAAAAATGCATGCACATTTTATTGCTAACAGTCAATTTGTATCATAAAACAAATTGCATTGTATTGAAATTATATATACCATTCATGTAGACATATACAATTAAAGTTTATTTAAATAGGTACATAATTGCATGCATACACTATGCATTAATACAAAAAATGATAGATTTTTGACAGCAATTGGATAGCATAATGGCTAACACCAAAGACCTCCCTACATAGAAAACGACACACAAATGCTGCCAATCAAACACAGGTTTATCATACACTGCTAAGCAGATTTCAATTATCACATAAATATTCATATGCGTCCGTGCATAGGAAATCAACATATAAGGCAATACCAATACCATAGCTTGCACACATATATGCAAATATGTTATCAATATTATCTCATAATTTCCTCACTCTAATGATAGACAAATTTAAGCCAAGTGCCTAAGGTCTAATTATTAAAATTACTTAGCATTAAATATTCAAAGAAATTAAAATTTGACATTTAAAATTGTATAAACACATTGAGTATCTAAAAGGAATTAATTAAAACCAAATGTCTAAAGTTACATTGAAGATTAAATAAGCATAAGAAATTAACTAAACATAAGCAATATACTAAATTTTGTTGCTAAATAAAATGAAGGCAATTTTAGATTAATTAAAAATTATATTAAGTTGCTAATTACAAATTTACACTAATTAAATAAAATTAATATCATTCTTATTTTCTATTATCTAATAACATTTTATCATACTTTTATTATTACATTTTTTTATATATAAATATAAATATAAATATAAATATAAATATAAATATTATTATTATTATTATTATTATTATTATTATTATTATTATTATTATTATTATTATTATTATTATTATTATCCTTCCTTCTTCCTTCTTCTTTCTCTTAAATTTTTTTTTTCGCTTTCAATTTTTTTCCTTTACTTTTTTGTGGTTTCTCTCTCCTTCTATTGCTCCTATGGGGATTTATTTTTTATTTGTGGTCTTTTTCCTAGTTCTACCCTATTTTACCTTAACTAATAGAACTTAAGCAATCTCTAAAATAAAGGTAACAATATGCCCACAAAAAAAGAAAAAGAAAATCATAGTAAGGAGAGCTAATCAAACAATTTAAATTAACTACTAAATTATATAATGAGAAAGAAGAGAAAATCTAGTCAATGTGAACAAATTATTGAGAAAAAAACAAAATTTACATACCTTAAAGCTTTAATGGCGGAATAAAATTTAAGAAGCAAAGCTTAACGAGACTGGTATCCATGCATGCGCAACTCAAATGCAATTTTGACGACACCAACCATGACTAAAATGGAGCTCAAAGCAAAGAATTATGGGAAAAAACTATTTTTGAAGAAGGCAAACCAAAGTGTAGTAGAGGAAGAAAGGAGAAGAAGGAAAAAAAAAGAAGAATAAGGCTTTAAAAACATGATTTTTAGTGAGTCATGCACCAAAACCATAAATCGCTGGGCTAGTCACGGACCAAGGGTGTGACTTATGGACAAAATACCACTACATTACTAAAAGAAAAATGAGTCATGGCCATAGGGGCCGTGAGTCAAAAATGACACATGGACTCAGTCTGTGAGTCATGAGGGATGGTCAATACTCACCCTAACAGCCGTGAAAACCATAAATGGGGGATTAAATAGGCATTAATAATAATTAATTATAATTAATTTAAATTTAAATCAATTTTTTCTCTTTTCTTCTTATTATCATTTTTCTAAATTACTTTATCTATTATTAATCCTTACACACGCATATATATATATATATATATATATATATATATATATATATATATATATATATATATATATATATATATATATATATATATATATATATATATATATATATATATATATATATATATATATATATATCATCATCATCATCATCATCATCATTATTATTATTATTATTATTATTATTATTATTATTATTTACTTTTGTTTAACTTAATTAATAAATAATATTTGATAACTTTTATTTAATTAATTAATTAAATTTTTATACTCATGTATTACATTTAATAGTATTATCTACTCCTTGAATGAAGTTCCAAACTATTGCAAGGGCTATAATTTTGTTCTTACAAAATCAAAGAAGCCTAGTAAAATTAACTATGCAAATGCATACCCTATGCAAAAGGAAATGAATGATCCATATAGTTTAAGAATGACCAAGGTCCAAGGGAGTAACTGAAATTAGTCAAGACAGTGACTCACTCTTGGCCTATAACTAGCCTTGAATCTCTTCATTTAACCTTCAGTGACCTTCATGCAATCTCCTGGTCCAGGTAAGTGGTTTATTCCACAACATTTATTATTTAATATTATCTAGTTAATTAATTTTTTTCAATCCTATTTTTTATTTTTTTATTTTATTTTTTTTATATTTCATTATTTTATATTAAATGTATACTACTAATACATAACAAATTTTATTAACTATTTCTTACATATTTTTTTACAAACTGGTTATTTTAAATGATGGAGACTTTGTACATAAAAGTACACAAACTGTACGATGCCTCTTAGATATAGGAAAATTAAATTCTGGCCCCAAATTTCGGTCTAAAATTTTTGCCAAGAGCCTAGCTTGACACTAATCTTTTGTTAGTAGCTATCTGGTATTCAGACCCTTAATTTCACATTTTCATATTTACTCACAAAAAAGTATGCCCTCTAGTTAAAAAATTTTCTAAAATCAACGATGCTCACTTTCATATTGGAACCCTGCCTTGCACTCCAAGTTATGTATCGGATTACCCAAGCGATGTAAGTAGAATCCTAGGAATTCTACTCTTTGTTGTTTTCAGATTAGTACCTTGACATGGACTAATCCCTCTAGAGCCACTGCTTGATGCACTAGATGAATTTTCTAACACACCTACTTTTAAGGTTAATGTTATTCTGCTGATCTATCTTACTCTTTAATTAACAGTGAACTTGGGGGAACCAACTAGTGATTATTAGCTACTTATCATTATTGACAACATATGCGATGGCTTGACTCCCTTCCCTATCCTCTTGGTAGAAACCATCCTTGGCTTAGATGATGTATACTCTGATCCTATTACAACTTTTTGAAGGAGGCCTTTATTACTCCGGTACGGTAATTGTTTTAAATGTAGTATGCCATTCAAGGGTTTTCATACTAGCTTTTCTTAGTAGGAAACATGTCCTTTTGGATTTTCACGTAACCATGTGCCTTATTTTTGCTTGAAATAAACCTAATTTAATCCCATCCGCTTTTTTTCATTTTTCATTTTTTATGCATTTTTTTTCATTTTTTTAGGAGTGGCTACAAGAGAAACTAAGGTTGCTTAAGGAACCTTCTCTTATAGCAATTAGCATATACTCCTTAAGATGTTACCTTCCCAAAAGATGACTCTACAACTTCAACTCAGCATAAGAAGTCTTTGCATGGCTACCAATAATAGATGATAGTGATATCAACTTTATGTGTACATGGCTATTACCTAATTATGTAACCTAGGATGCCCAATCTGGTTGCATTCCACTATATGGCTTGAACAAGGCCACTTTCTATATAGTTTCTCACTGTGCTCACCAATTTAGGGAATAATAGGACATTGTAAGATGCTTGTTATTTTTTCAATGAGGTATTTTATCTGTCATTTTCATATCCAGTTACCATCACCTTTGGGCCTAAATGTATGATAAAGCTAACATTAAAAATCCAACTGATTATGCCTTTACTACCTCTACTACATATAAAAGATGGATATCTAGTCCTGCAGTCGACAGTGGAGCATACTGACTAAGAAAAAATTCAAGTGGGAGTAGTCGAGGGAGATCTTTAGATTTTAACATAAGATATAGAACAAATATGTACTACTTTTAGCATAAAACAAGACAGCTCAGAGTATATATAGTAAATTGCTATTGTTTATATTAATGTATGAGTTTGCATTACTTATGATAATATTTTTACACATTTCCACTGTACATGATCATTATTCTAACATTAAGTTCACAAGTACAAAACCTTACTCATTAATAAAAATAAACCTCGAAAGTATCTTTTCCTTGTTATTAATTAGTCCTCTCAGGTTTTCTTTATTGAACATTTTCACTTTGCCTCTTATTTTTATCTAAGATGCCTTTTTTCGATTTTCACCTTGATGAGTTGCCCAATTTTTTCAAGGCCATTATTTACCAATTTTTGAACTGTAGGGCCATATTCTCTGTTATATATATATATATATATATATATATATATATATATATAAGTCTAGCTATGGAACCTTTTCAGCATATTGATGTTGAATGGCTCTTTAAATTTATTCCCATCAATGTCGCTTAATATTGTAACACCCTTGGACAGTAGCTTTTTTAGCATAAATAAGCCTCTTATATTGGTTTGAACTTGCCTCTGATATCAAGTAGGCCTTGCCTTATATGCTTGAAGACTAAATCTCCTTCCTTCAGGGGATGTTTTTTGCCCTTCTTTCCAAAAGATCTAGCCAGCCTTTTCTAATAAATCCAATTATGATAATAAGCTTGTATTATTTCTCCATCTAATAAGTTATGTTATAGCAACCTTTGTCAAGCCTATTCCATTCCTAGTAGCTCAGCCTATAGAACTACTCGTAGAGACTAATGCTTGATCTCTACTAGCAATATAACTTCTATCCCATAAACCAAAGAGAATGGGGTAGCTCCAATGAAAGTCCTGGATGTAGTTTTCTAACCCTTAAGTGCAAAAGGTAACTTCCTAACCCAATCTTTATAAGTCCTGACCATTTTGTCTAAACTCCTCTGGACATTTTTATTTGCTACTTTTACAACTCTATTTGCTTGAGGACGGTATGACAAAGATTCATGGTGCTGAACTTCATATTTCTTAAGCATTCGTTCCATCTCCCTTTGAAAATGGGACCTATTATTGAATACGATATGATGCGAAAGTCCATATTTGCATATCAAGCTCTTTTTTATGAATTTTACCATTTCCCTTGCACCTAAATTTCTATATGATTATGCCTCTATGCATTTTGAGAAGTAATAGAAAGGCACGATAATAAACCTATGTCCATTGATAAATTCCTAGCAAGTGTACTATATCGACTAGTAATATAGGGAAATATAGATTAAGACCCTGAAATGTCGTGCCCAAAGGAACATGGATTGCTAAGAAGAATATCTATGCATGAATTAAATTAATCTAAGATTGTTTCCCAAATGTTTTTGATTTAAAGTCAAAAAGTAAACTAAATAAACAATTAAACAAAACATAAACTAAAATTAAATTAATATGAATTAAAAACAAAATAATAACTAAAATTCCCTTGCTAAAGGAACTATCCACCTTAACTTTTATTGTAATGACTTACTTTCAATAGGAACACCAGTAATTATGGAAAAACTAGTAATAAAGCCAGATATCTTTATGCAAGAATATCATTCTTAGTATTAAACTCGTAGACAAATCTAATACTTAGCATAAAAATCTAGTTTTAACTTTCTAAATATTCATTGAACTCTTTTGCAAGTAAATTCAACTCTAATTTATTCTTAGTTCCTCCTCTCTCAGTCTTAACCAATATTATCAACACATAATTACCTAAAAATCAGAAAATAATCATGCATCAACAGTAAAGAGTTAACCCAAGAACATGTAAATCAATGGCAGTGCCTAAACCAATCTTTAGTTATTGAATCAATAAACCAACAATTAATCTTAACACAATCAAAAATAAAAATATGTTTAAAACCAAGAAATAATCAACTGATATTGAAATTAAAGCTCAATCAATTCATCATAATGAAAATAAAAGATTCAAGTATCCATTAACAAAAATAAAGAAAACTACTTACTAAACGTATTGAAAACTAAAGCAAAATTAAGAAAAAGAAATAAAAACATAGAGTTAAGAAGCTCCCTTGATCAATTGTGTACAGAAAACAAAAGAAAATTTCCTGCTCCAAGCCTTTGTTATTTACAAACTAAGGAAAAATAACGTAAACTAAACCTAAACTAATTTGTGTTTTACTACCGAAGTCTCTGCTTGATTCCCCTCTTTAATGATCTTATTCTAGTGTTCTTATCGACTATTTATAGGTAGAAACAATGAATGCTAGTCTTTTAAAACTTCCTGAATTAGAATAGGAAAAGAACTTTGTTTAATTAGGAAGTATCGTAAAATTGGACTCCTTGATGCACGACCAAGAAGAAAAAGTTCCAATTGATGCATTGTCGTGCATTTTCTTACTACTAGAGCTACATGGCCATGCAAAGAATTGGGCCTTATGATGAAAGGCAGTGTATGGGCAATTATGGTAGTGCACGACCATGTAAGGAATTTCCCTTTGAGATGAATGGCCATATATGGCCTTCCCGCTCTTTTATCCCATTTCTTCGACTTTTGATTTTTTCACATAATTCTTCATACGTGGCCATTTAAAATTTTATGCACGCCAGTGTTAATTTCCTCTGGACTAAATAATGATTTTCTAGCTTTAATTCCTTAAAATTACAAATTTGACCCAAAACTTTTCATTTTTTTGCAATTAAGTTCTTTTTCCTTTAATTTGGCCCTGAAAAACACAAAAACTTACAATTAACCATTAAAACACAAATTTAACCAATTAAACTAAAATTCAACTAAATTAAAGCTAAATTAACTCAATTAAACACCTAAAAATATACTAAAAACATCATTTAATTCATAACTATCATCCATTTAATGCCAATGGGTTAATAATCCCTATAATATCTATACCTTAAGCAACAAAGGGCCATGGTGAGGTAAGATTGCATAATTTTTACATAGACACATGTCTTAGCTCGGCATATTGTTGGCATAGCTGACATTTTTTTACATACCTAGAGTAATTTGTTTCCATGGTAACCCAAAAGAACCCTTGACGTATTATCTTTTTAGCCAAGGCCAAGCCATTCATACTAGCACCATAAATTCCAGCATTAACCTCTTGCATAACCTTCTTAGATTCGTTCTCATCTATACATCTTAATTGTATCCTATCAAGCTATCTCTTATAGAGAACCCTATCAATGATTATGAATTGAGTGGATAACTTACGTAGCAATTTTTAATCATTTTCTGTGACCTCTTCTGGAAATATATGATGGAATATGACATGGTATGATAATCATGATAGCACAGCGAAAAAACAAAAATTTTATCATACATACCATACATATCTAAAGATAGAATCGAAACATGCAATTTTAGGGTTATCGAACTTACAACTTTTGATGCCTTTTAGATTTTTTATTCCGATGATGACCAGCAACAAAGATGGCTTTGTCCGCCTTAAATCTCGATCACCAATGCCAAGGAATAGCCTTTTACGCCACTCCCTCTATTCTCACACACACAATTACACCGTCGGCTTAAAAACGAGATTGCTAGATCTCTTTTTCGGTATTGTGTAAGGATTATAGTTTGAAGCTACAAAACTTGATTTTGTACTTCTTTAGAATGCTATTACTGCTCAATAACACAAGAGAATGAGGAACAATCCTTTCTCCTTGTGAAAAATTGAACAAAAAAATTAAGAGAGAGAGAGTCACTATTCACGAGTTACTATTCACGAGTTACTATTCATGCCACAAAAAAATTAGGTTTAGGGTTTTATTTCTTTTAATATATATGCTTATCCTTTGGCAAGTCATTAATCTGAATTCAACTATCCTAAGATAATTAATTCAAACTCTATCACTTCCTAAAGATAAGTAATATATTTTGAATTAAACTCCTTTGAATTTAAATTCAAATTTGAAATAAAACATAAGACATTTAAATAAATGAAATCACTTAATTTAAATATATAGCATGTGCCGAAATTCCTTGATTTCCCTCTTGGAATTTCGGCCACATCATTAAATATATAAGTGATTTAATTTAATTTAAATTCCTTTAGGCTTTAATATTCAATTAACTTAATTAACACAAGATAATTAATTAATTGAAATTAAACCTTATGGGCTGAATTTCTCTCTCTCATGGACCAAAGCCCAATAGCAATATTATAACCCATTACATACATTAATTTGACTTTAATTAAAAGCCCAAATTAATGTCCAATACTTAATTTAAATATTTTAAGCCCAATGCTTTGTGTGCGATCCTATAGGTCCATTTAATGTTGGCAATGAATTAATAAATTAATTCAAAGTCTATATATATTCTCTAGCAAGATATTATAGCATTCCAAATTAAATGAAAATGCATATGGCATTTGGTGACCTAATGCAATTTCGCATAGTCCCTTACCCATAAATATCAGAATTAATATAAGGCATGGAACTAGTCATCCTTATATATATTAATTCCTTTCTTGATATTCCAGTGACACTGAACTCTCAGATAAATAATGATTACTCATTATTTCATCTCGGTATGGCCATACACTTCTCAGTTCACTGATTAAGTGGCCGGTGATATTTTCTCTCTTATCGAGAGGGGTAATCCCTTCACTTCTCTCATGCTCTCTAACATGAATCAGTGCATACCCAATCATACCCGTACTTGTCACTCTGTTACGAGCACGTTAGGTGTATGTCAAAGTACACAGTAATTCATAAAGAGTTTCATAGAGATTTCAGGTCTAAGAATTCCGATACAAAACTTGCATATGAGAAACACTTATGACTTGTACCATGTAGTGTTCTCATGAGCGGATCGAATCCAGATACCATGTTCTTTAACATGTATCTATGATCTCTGATTGACACTCTTGTCCTAATGATCTGTAAGACAGAACTCATAAGATCAGAGAGAGCATACTAGTCTTAATTCATTTGTTATTCCCATAACAATGACTGACTAGGGATATTTAGAATGATGTCTCATTTGTTTCAAGGTCTTACAATCCATGTGCCTCACACATGATAACTTAAACCGAAACAACACTCTTGGATAGTTTTATCAATTGATATGCACAGGAATACAAAGGATAAAACAAATGCCTCATTTTATTAATTTCAAGTGTTTCGTTACAATGTATTGGGGCTAGGGCTTACACTAACAATATAGACCTTTCAAGGTAATTCTAAATATCAAAGTGCCCAAGATTTTCCATCATCTACCTTGACATTCGTCACCTACTATGCCTCAAATCATGGTCTGTCAGAATTAAAGATGAGTATGGGCTCCATGCTTATTCTTTCTAGATTATCCCACATTGACACCAATGTCACCAAAGCATTAGCTAACTGATTTTGATCCTAGGGAACATATCTAAAGGTACAGACCTCAATTTGATCATTTAATAACTTTAAATGGCTTACGTAAGGCACCGACTGTTATTCTTTTATCGCCCATTAACCTTTCACTTAGTAGATCACTAAGGATGACTCACCACAGATCTTAACACTCTTTGCCCCTGAAACAAGTAAGGCTTTTAATAGAAGATGTACGTTTTATACTCAACTTTATTATTAGTTGCTTTATATCTGAGCTTTTTGGCTACGGGTAATTTTTCTCCCTCAGGAGTTACCAAAATAACTTCTATCCCTATGCCTTTATTGTTCACTGCTATATCAAAGAATATTTGCCACCCTTAAGCTGCTATAGCTATGATATTTTAATCAAGGATATCTCTTTTCCTTCTAATAGCTGACTTGCTAAGAATTATGCTATAGCCCTTCCCTTAATGGCCTTTCAGCTAATGTATTGAACATCAAATGACTATAAAAGGATCAGCCATCTCTCTATTTTTTTACAAAGTGTTTCTTGTGAGTAATTGAGAGGATTCTATTTGGCTACCGCCTGCACCTTGTATGAACCAAAGTAATGTATTAATTTCTTAGAGGCTCAAATGATCGGCAAGCAAATTTTCTCAACCTTCACGTACTTAGTCTCGTATGGTAGGAACTTCTCTCTAATGTAATACATAACATATTCTATTCCAAAATCATCCTCTTAAGCCATCATAGCCCCTACTGAGATATCTTTTATGGCTAGATATAAAATCAAAGGCTTTTCAGCCCTCAATAGTCTTAATACTAATGAATGTAAAAGGTAATCTCTAATTGTGTCAAAAGCCACCTGACAATCTTCATTCCATATTGCCGACCGATCTTTTCTAAGCAACTTAAAGATAGGCTTATAGATTGGAGTTAACTTAGCAATGAATCGACCGATGTATTGCAACTTACCTATGAATCCTTAGACTTCCTTTTCTTTATATGGTATAGGCATTTCCTTGATGGCCTTTACTTTTTCAGGGTCTGCTTTTATTCCTTTCTGACTCACTATACATCCTAAGAGTTTCCTTAAAGTGACCTTAAACATACATTTCTTTAGGTTTAGGTGAGGGTTGTACTTGTCGATCCTCTAAAAGAATTTCTCTAGAGCTATAAAGTGACCCTTGCAGGTAATCGACCTGACCATTATATCATCCATATATACCTCCATATCTTTATAGATTAGATCATCCATAATCTTTATTGCCATTCTTTGATAAGTAGCCCCTATATTCTTCAATCCAAATGGCATGACCTAATAAGTGTACATACCCTATTTAGTGATGAATGTTGTCTTGATCTTATCCATAATCTTTTTCAGGATTCGATTGTATCCAACATATCTATCCCAAAAACTATACATTGCATAAGTCATTGCACTGTCTACTAGGACAACTATATAAGGAAGTGGAAAGTCAACTTTTAAATAAGCCTTGTTCAAATCACTATAATAAACACAAACTTGAAAGCTTCCATCTTTATTAGATACCGAAACCATATTTTCCAACCAGTAATATATTGGAAACTTGGCCTTTATCTGCTTCTGTATATCTTTTTTGACTTTTTTTGCTTATTTTGGCCTAAGCTTTCTGAGCTTCTACTTAATAGGCTTGTACCCAGAGTATATGGGAGTGGCCTGCTTAACAATTGCAAGATCAATTCCTTGCATGTTTTCACAAGTCCAGGCAAAGACTCTTTCATATCTTTTTTAATATTCTCTCAAATTATTTTCTCTCTTCAGGTGTAATATCATATGCTATCAAGATTTCTCTTGAATTTACAAGAGTGCTAAGATTGAATGTAGTAGTCCTTATTGAATTAATGTCAAATATGGATGTTTTATTATCATGATCATGCAAAATGAAATTATGCGAAACATCACATAAGTAAGTAAAGCTATTCTTTTTATTACTATAAGAGGAACTACATATATCATCATTCAAAAGTTCAGGTACAAAAAGTGTATTTATAAAAGCATCCTCATCTACATCAGGTGAGTTTGATGCCTCAAACGAGCCCAGTCTATCTTCTACATCTTCTAGGGCCTCCTAATCAGTCTTTGCAGTAGCATCTTCAATATCTTTTTTCAGTTTAGGTATAGGAATCTTAAATTCAACATTCCCTTTACCTTTGATTTTGAAAGTTAAAAGCTCTGGAGTTACAATCTCTTCAGGTGCATTATCCTAGTCAGATAGCTTAATCATAATCTCCTCATCCTAAAATCCTTTAACAGGCTTAATAGCTCCACTGACCCAATCAAAGAAATCATTAAAGACCTCAAACCTTGGAATAACATCTTCTTCAATCATCACAGGCTCAATCTCACCACAATACTGAAGCAGAGTAGAAGTAGGAATGAAGCTATAAAAATGTGTGGTATGCCCTCCAATTTTAGCATCCCTTTTTTTTCTTATTATCGGACCTTTGATAGCTTAATCCCTATTGATTAGTCTGACCTGTAGTGGTGATAGGTTCAAAGGGACCTTTAGAATTATTACCCAAACTAGCTTCTAGTAAAAAGTTCATTATTTTCATCATTTTCACCACTTACAAGGTTAGATCCTGTTCACCTTCACCATCAGCTTTAATGACAGCTACATGGAATCCTCTGAAGGGCTAATTAGCTATCCTCAACACATAGACTAGATTTTCTATAATGGCTTTTATAGTAACTACTTTTACTTTTTGGGGACTCTTGATCATCTAATGAAGAGTGGATGGAACTCCTCCTAAGTTTTTGAAACCAAGGCCTCCCTAATAACACCAAAAAGTTTACAGGTATTGTAAACACTATAAATTCCACTTCAGCACTAATCTCTCCAGTCTTGACATTAGCCTTAAAAGTACCTATTATTTATCTTTGAGATTGTCACAGGCTGTGACTACCAGGCCAAACTTATTCAACATTGACTCATTTAACTTGAAGGCAAAAAATGCCACCAACGGGGACACATTAATTGAAGGGCCATCATCCAACATTACACAGGCCGTATGTTTTCCATTAACTTAGGCCTTTATATACTAGGGATGGTTGTGCTCCTAACCTTAAATGGGTAGATCCACATTAGTATATACACAATATTTTCTTCGGCATTTCCTCTAACCAAATCTAGCTGCTCTAAATGCAAAATAGTAGTGGCTACATTGGATTCATATAAGGCCTTCACTATTTTCTACTTATGAGAAGGAAACTGCCTATGTAAATCCCATACAAAAATTTGAGCTGGAGTCTTCTTTAATTGCATAAGGATTTGATCCTCCTCCTGCTCCCTTTCTACGGGTAATGGTTAAGAATCTACTGGTCTCTCCACTTCTGGAACCACTCTGCCACTTCGAGTGATCAGCTTTACTCTTTACACCTCTTTCTCATTCTTAAAATCCAATAGATTGAGTGGACTAATGGAACCATCATCTTCATCAGGTGATTCCCAATAATCAACTACATATACCCCTATCTTTTGCTGCTCTTCATCATTTGAATACTCAGGGCAAGTAATGGCTAAGTATTCATTGCCATATAAATCACATAAAAACCCACCATTCTAACAAACTGAATGAATCATTGACATAAGAGGTGGAATTGCATTGTAATTCCCTTTTTCTTTTCCATTTTCTTTGAATTGATGATCTATTTGCTGTCAATAAGGTCTTGAATTCTAATCTTTAAAGTCCTGTAATGGTCTGTAAGATGACTTATATACTAGTTATATGCATAATATTGTTTAGCCCAATGATTCGGTATGCCTTGGTTCCTGGCAGGGTTTATCAACAGAGGTTGTAGCTTTCTTTCCTTTATTAATCGGTCTAATACCCAGGATAAGAACCTGCCTATATTTGAGTAATATCTCTGAGTGCCTTCAGCAATTGCTACTTTGACCATCTTTCTAGTAGCAGCAATACCACTAGTTTTCCCAGTTGTAGTTCTGTATCCTCGATGCCCAGCACTAAAACCACTACTACTTGCAGAGCTTGCTTTCTTAGCCAGGTATTCACCTTCGACTTTAATAGTAATATCCTTTAAAGATTCCCAATCCTTCAACTTATTCATCTTCAGGCCTTCCTTCAAATAGAGGCTAGTATTTCAAATGAAAAGTCTAATTTGGTCAAAAGTATCAAGTTTTCTTTAGTTTATTCCTCTACTTTGTAAGATATTCATGAAAAGACCTATTTGGTTTCTACTACAACAACTCAAGGTCTTTCAAAGTAACTTCCATTCTCATACTATAGTCATACTATCTTAGAAACTCCTTCATCAACATATTCTAATCCTCTTTGGTATGCCTATCTAAGCTATGGTATCAGTCAATGCGGGACCAATAAGGCTAAAACTAAAATATTCAACCTTCTATCTTTTGGTAAAAGTGGTACCCTTCATAACCAAGGTATATAGCTTAACATAGGCAGATGGATCAGACATGCCATCGAACTTAGGCAGGTTAGCCATTTTAAACTATTGAGGAAGTACATCCTCATTTTCCAAGTCCCTATCTTCTAGGCTAACCCCTTTTCCTACTGATAGGACCCAAGCCATTGCTTCTATTTTCTGCTCCATCTTCTTAAGAACTGGGTTTTCCATCCTAGGTAGCTTCCCTCTTTAGGTTTGTATTATAGGTGGCTCTTCTTATTCCTTATTAATAAAGTCTTCTTTAAGTGTAATACCTTTATCCTTCCACTGCTTTGCAAGCTAAAAACTCAATTCAACTCCTTTTGACTTAGCCATTAACAAAGGTCTCACTTAGGTAATAATAGGAGTACCTGCAATAGTTATAGGCCCCTCATGGGCAATGATAACTATCAATGCCTACTTACCAGCAGTTTGTGTCAAAGAGTTCAATATATCAGTCATCATAGATCTTATCCTCTCAAATTCATCCAGTCTTCTACCCAGATCTTGATTGTCAACAGCTTTAGTTCATGTTGGATCAACCATATCTGCTCTTTAAAATGCTATCTCAAAGATTTCAACCAAACCAAAATTTATCTCTAACATCGACTTAAACTACCTTGACAAAGATCTTCTGACCAGATGCCCATATGGACTCCTAAACCAGCCTATTCACTCTTTGGCGACTATGACTATGGATCCTCAATCGAGGCCCTAATCTTCTAATATAGCCAAAAAAAATTCTCACTGCCAATATACATCGAGTAAGGCCATTATGACTTCCCCTTGAGTAAATTCCCAAAGAAATTGAGGCTCAAAACTTGTCAAGGTAACACTTATCTTTCCATAGCAGGTTGAATTCTTAAATCACTTGGATGACTTTATAATGGTTGAAAAAAAAGCTTGTAGCATGATGCATGGTTATGCATGGAATGCATGAGCATATTAAATATCATTCACAAAGCACATGCACAAATCAGAATAAACCTTTCCACCTTATTTGTCCCACACATACGATCGTATGGTCTTTTTCCTATATGGAATTAGCTCAAAGGTTAACAGGGAACCCAATGAATACATTTGATGCACAGTGGAAAATCGATCACACAATCTCTCTTAATTTAAAGTGTAGATAAATACAACATTGATCTCTATATACTTGAGTCATTCAAATAAACCAAAAAAGGCCTACCGGGGCATAGTAACCCTTGATAGCACATATCTTGCTTTATCAAAATTTGATCAAGTATATGGGTATCCAAATAGCAAGTAAAGTATTAAGGTGCATATTACCTAAGGGAAGTATCTATACCACTATTTGGGGCTTTGTTCTGGTAGTATAACTTTAAGGCCATCTAAGCATAGTCTATGGCAATGGTCTAACTCATCATGAGCATAACGATCGATTGGGTCACCATTTAATATACCTACTGGGTATGAAACTTGAGCTGGTGGTCCTCTCTAACATTCCTTGACATTGAGTGAATATAGGATTATGCTTTAAGATTACACCGTTAGTCAAATGGGGATGCCTAACTTAATTTTAAGACCATAACATGTTTCTGGTGCATCCTAAGTTAAAAATGACCTAATACAATCAAACCATAAGTAAATGTTTATATTATATCAACCAAGTTGATTTCAAAATAAAATCTCAAATGATCTACAGTGGAGTCACTACTGTGACATATGTCAAACCCCGTGGGCATTCGATTTATTCTTGAAAGTCCACTTTTAGGACTCAATACCAGATTAAAGCGCGTTAACTCGTGAAAATCAATCTATTCATGATGAACAAGGATTTAACCCAATACGCAATGCCTTAGGCCCCAAAAGGTATGAGATAGCATCTCAGAGTATCCTTATTCATTTACTAACGACTAATTTATGAGATATCTACTGAGCATCACAAGATGTGCATTTTTAGGAGTCACCACCCAATAAAATATTAGCAAAGTGATTTATTGAACCTTGTGACATCAAAACCAAAGAGAGTTTGGATTTCATTTCTACTTACAATACTTAGTTGATAGTCAATATAAATAACTACTTGTCAATTATATTGGCCTTTTTCTCATGCATTACGAGGCAACATAAATAAATAAGCATGTTGGCACGTAAAAAGCAATAAAGATCATACATACATTATGGACATTTAAGGACATTGGTCCCAGCATGTGTGAATAAGGAATTATGGCTAATCCTTTTTAATTTATAGCTTAAAGTAAAAAAACATTTTTTATACATATTAGATTTAGAATGAGTAAATAAAGGTATAAACATACACAAATTGGGGTGTTTACTTAATTCAAGAACATTGGTTTCCCACAAATAACTACAAAATCCTTTATAGTGAGGTTTTTAGGAGAAAATTGGACATTGGTCCATTTTATTAATAAAATCCCAATTAATTATATAAAAATATTCAATACTATGCTATTATAGATAGATTATAATTATACAAACAAAAATATAAATAACTTAAATAAAATAAAATAAACAAACTAAATGAATCAAATAAATTAAATTCCTCAGGTCCGATTGGATCTCTTTTATTTTTTTATGCTCCTCCAAGTAAATTCCATGTATCCATGCATCCAAAAATAGTAAAGATGGTGATTGATTAGATAAGAGTAAAAAGAATTGGATAGAGACGGTGCTATAAAGTGGAAACAAACATGCATGTTAATATATATAAGATTAGTATACAAATATACAACAAGACAAAAGGAAAATCATATGAAAAATAAAGGAACCATAAAAAACCTTAGAATGGCTAAGGGAGTGAGTCACAACCTTGACTAAAATGAGTCACAATCCTTCCTAGGGAGTCACTGGCCATCCCTGAGTAAGTCATGATCTTGACTCAGTAAGCGAGTCATAAACTAGGTTCGTGATTCACTCAATGAGTGAGTTTGTGAGCTAATCTTAGATAGTCCAACCCTATTGGAATGTCACCGTGGCTAAAACTCAAACCTTTAAAACCCAAATTAAAGTCCAAAACTTATAAAAAGAACACCACCAAACTCTCAAAAATCATTATATAAACTCAAAATAAGATTGAAAAACATCAAACAACACAATTTGCATGAATTCATCAAGTGAGAGAAAGTAAGCTTTAGAGAGAGAAAATGGCAATTAAAGGCATTAAACTCATCCACATTTGCAAACAAATATAAATTCTTACATAACTCATCAAAATACAAACAAACATGACAATGATACAAAATTTACATAAAGAACAAAAGAAATCAATATTTATGAAATAGTTACAGAAAAGCAATGCAAGAATAGAGCAACTTGACGCTCAAAGGAAAAAATGGCAAATAAATTTTTAATAAAATCAAAATTTAAGTTGTGCTCTAAATTGAAATTTTACCTCTTATAGTACCTTCAACAGAGTCATTTTCCAAAATCAGTAAGAGTGTTTTTTCTCTTTTCTTCTTATTTCTTATGTGATTTTTCTTTAAAAAAACTAGAGTTTTTTTCTTGCAAAACCAGCCTCTTCTTCTTTCATATTTTTTTCTCTCTCTAGTTTGTTAGAAGATGATTATTATTGTTGTTAATTCTAAAAAAAAATCCCATTCTCTATTAATTACTTTGGATTAAGATCAAGGGAAATTTGAAGATTTTTAAGGCTAAAATGATCCCTTATCTCATAGGGAGAAAATCTAGCATTTTCGTTGAAAAACCACCAATCATTGATGTGATCAGTGAGTCAAAAATTGTAACTCAAGGGTTTGACTAGGTGGGATCCAAAGCCTTTTTAAGTTAAAATTGATGAGTCACGGAGCAAAGGTAATGACTCATTGGTGAGTTACATACCTGAGTTCATGACTTGCTGGTGAGTAACAGGCAGAAAATGAGAGTGACCCAGTCACTCAAGACTATGACTCAAAGATAAGTCACAGATGTGGCCTATGAATTAAGTCCGTAACTCATTCTTAAGTCAACTAACGATCCTTAATTGTGCCTACTTCTCCCAATCGGGCAAAAAAATGAAGATATACCTTTTAAAAGATAATTTTCCCTTCAAAAACTTGATGAAAACATTTTCTCATAATAAATAGTGGTGCAGGAGAATAAAAAGCACTACCATTTCCTGATTGTCTCAAAAATAGCATTATCCTCATTAGCTAACCCTAATAGAGGCTAATGTAGTCCCCTTATCTATAAACATTCTAACACCAAGGTAGTGATCATCACATACCATGTTTTTTACATCCCATTTAGCTTGTCGTGAACATAGGTATCTAGCATATGGGCTTACCTATAGGGCCAGAAGAATTTCTAGGCCAAATAAATGGCCAGTTATTGCTAGACAAGGCACTTCTTAAAATCTTACAATTGTAAAGGCCACCATGCTTATTTATTAGGTCTTGAGATATTTACAGTAGGTTATATAATGCTCTTATATGGAAAGCTCAGGCAGTCTAGGTTCTCTTAATATGGTGGACATATGGAGCTTTTGGGCTATAAATGTTAGTCAGAATATTAATATCAACCATGAAATTTTCCAAAATATTAGTAGAGTAGCCTAGACACATAGCACTTCAGTGGTTATTGGAGGAGTGGTCACTCGATTATTGATAGCCTTTGGTATTCTTGAGTCAAAGATAGGTCCACGGGTTGAGGGTAGTATAGTATTTGACTTTGATATAGCCTTAGACATTAACATGATTAGATGCGTACCTGGTTGGTATAGGTTATTATCAATAAAAAAAGTAAATGTGGTTTTAAGAATTAATAGGCAATAGCATGTGGACATGCAGTCGGATGATGGTGCATCTAGCAATCACTCTCAACCTCATCAAGCACATTAACTTAAGACTCAAACTTCTAGTATGAGGTCTAGTTCAAATCATTTCATAGGGCTTGCAAGACCAGAACCCATACCACCTCGGGGGTCTAGTAGATTACAAATACCTGCTCCACCTGAGGTATATAGATTCCATCCTCAAGGTGATCCTAGTGTATTTTTTTTCTCAAAGACCTACATTAAGTGCTCCAGCTTCCTTAACTTCATTTGAAGCAGATTTAAATAGTAGGTTAGCTCATTTGAAGGCTACTATTGGGGTTATTGGGCAAGACATGCAAGAAATATAGGGGATAATTACCATATCCACACATCATGTCGAGTGCAACTATCAGACCTTATGAGCATCGATAGCCACTGTGGGGCAGATAATAAAGAGACTTAAGAATGAGGTTATTGGCCTCAAGAATAGTATGAGAGAGGGTTGCGAGCACCACATAGCCCGACTTGCATGGATAGAGACAATGGTGCACCAATAGGAGTTTATCATTAGACAGATGTATAAGAGCGTGGTCTACCTAGCGAGCCTTATAGGTCAGATTTTGACTTCCTAGCTTAGGTTATGGGATTTGAGTTTAAGGTACCCTAGCCATCACAACTATAGATCCATCTCAAACAGGGCTTTCATAGCCTCTATAATTGTTACCAGGTCCTTTAGCCAGGCCACAAGGTCCTACCGAATTAAGATGTCATTGATGACTTTCAAGGTTATTTATATTAGTATTTTTATTATGATAATCGATTATTTAGATTGTTTTTATTTTTTTTCGTATTTACATTTATGGTTTGGAACTTTTACTTTTATTTTGTTTGGGTGATATGTGGACAATGTTTTCCTTTTCTTATAATGTTTATTTAAGCATGTATGCATTGATTTCTCCAAAGATGTTTACATAATATTCGACATGGTAATAAATGAAAAGGAAAAATAGTTACCCATATAATCATAATAAATTCAATAATAAAACTTTAACTTATGAACTAATGTATAAGTAACATGTGTGTTGAAATAGTTTAAGCAATATGCCATGATCTGATTTATTATGTCTCACTTGCACAGGGGGCATCCTGACACATGGTTACATCCAAAAGCTTCACATTAAAATATTTCAAACATTGTAAATGTTATACTATCATATCAAAATAAAGCACTCTCACATCTAGACTATGAAAATATTAGGAATATGTTTAAGCATACCCTACAAAAAGATGACCTTCTTCCTTTAAAGATAAATTTATATGGAAACAATCATGCAAATCAATAAAGGTAACAATTTTCCTTTATTTAATTAGTGTTCTAATGTCAAACCTTTATAGGTACCAGCACCTACTAAATAGGCGGTGGATTAAAAAAAGAAGATAAAAGTTCTCCTGCAAGACATTTAATCTGCTATCCTCCCTAATCGTATGTGTCAATAAATTGGTACTGATAAGATGTCCTGACCAAGTGTTGAAACATCGACAAATTGATGATAACCACCTAATCAATCAAGAGTTAAAACATCAACAAGCTAATGGTAACTACCTTATTCCAATTAAGAGTTAAAACATCGATAAGCTGATGATAATTACTCCTTTAATCCAAGGTTAAAATGTCAACAAACAGATGGTAATCACCAAATTAAGAGTTAAAATGTTGACAACCTGATAGTAATTAATCAAATAGTAGTTAAAATGCTGATAAGCTAGCAGTAATTACTCAACCAGAAATTCACTATCGTAAATGATACATGTCTACATTTTGAGATTTGCTACATCAGATATGCATCTTTTGTCGCTGTGCTTTGAATTTTGGCCAACCTAGACACTAGTGAACTAGTTTTCCCAAACTTAAGGGCAAACTATAGACACTATGCCTGAGTCAGCCTCTGTTAGGTTAACCAAATGATGATAATGTTATTTAAAAAAAATAAGAAGCAGTGGCACTCTATTCTGCTTTAGCATCGGGTTTTTGAAAATAGTCAATCATAAGTTTTAAAAGCAAAAAAAATGTGCTTTATTAGCATGCATGTGTTCTTCTCCTTGGAATGGTGAAATGAGCATATCTACAGGTCCTGGATTAACTCAAAAATGAGTCATGACCTT
This sequence comes from Excoecaria agallocha, assembly GCA_037975025.1. Classification (NCBI taxonomy): domain Eukaryota; kingdom Viridiplantae; phylum Streptophyta; class Magnoliopsida; order Malpighiales; family Euphorbiaceae; genus Excoecaria; species Excoecaria agallocha. The sequence continues at coordinate 103,994,611 of CM075807.1, forward strand.
AAATCATGGGTCAAGATCATGAATCACTTCTGACTCATGGCTTGAAGGATTGACTTGCTTCTCCTTCCCTTTTGACCATGATTTGAGTCACTAGGTCTAACTTAAGTCTGTGACTCACTAGCAAATCACGACCCAAGACCATTAATCACCCTTTTTATAAGTAAATTATTTTTAGACTTTTTTTAAGGGGCCCACATCTGAGTTAAGGCTGTGACTCATAAGTCAAGGTAATGATTGGGTTTTTTTCATCCAAAACTCCAATTTTTCTTACGAAACAAAGGATTATTCTTAAGATAAAAAATATTCTACCTTTCTTAGTCTTAATCTAGGGCATTTAAAGGCAATGATTTCTCTTAAATGAGTAATAAAGTCTGTAAAAAAACACCAAAAAATCTAAAGAGAGAAAGCAAGGAAAAACTCTTTATTTTTCAACTAGTTTTTTTAACAAATGAAAGAAGCAAGAAGTGGAAGAGGAGTTACTCTCACTAGATTGTTAAAATGGCTCAACTGAAGGTAATGTAAGAGACAAACTTATAGCTCTTGTTTAGATCTAGGACTTTTCTTCTTGTAAATTATAATTTTGGTTTTTTTGTACATTCTCTATGCTCTGTTTTTCTTGTTTCTTCTCTGTATAATGAGTGATCCTTGATATTCTTATGTAAATAATGTTCTACAAGTATATTTATATGTGATATTGTGTTTTATGTATGAATATCTTATTTGTATGTGAATTTATCTAAGTTTGATTTTTATTGTTTGCCATTTTCTCTTTGTAAAGCATGTTTCGTTTACATGGTGTTTTATGTGTAATTTACATTATTTTATGTTTTTAAAGTTGTTTTTAAGCATATGAGTTGATTCTATGAAGTTTGAGAGTGTTTTCATATAATTTGGGGCTCTAAAAGGTAATTTAAAAGTTTAAATTTTGGTTATTGCATCATTCTAATAACCACTAGACATTTCAAAGGTGACTCATAACCTTGAGTCATAAGGCCATGACTCACCCTTGAAGCAATAATAGAATTAAGTTTATTTTTCAAAACTTTAACATCATTTAAAATACAGTTAGCTGACATTGAAAGACTAGAATAAAAAATGCTATTTATCTTGTGCAAATTAGAAGGGACTTTCCCTCCAAGCTTCTTTGACTGTATGGAACATCTACTTGTACATTTAGCGTATGAGGCTAAACTTGTTGGTCCAATTCAATATCTATGGATGTATCCATTTGAGAGGTAATTACATATGAAATTTAGATAATACTTATATTATTTGTTTTTCATATATGTACTTTAATTAAAACACATGTTAATGTAGGAATTTGCATCACTTGAAGAAAAATGTTAAAAATAAAGCTAGAGTTGAAGGTTTTATATGTAATGCATACCTACTAGAGGAAGCAAGTACATTTTGTTCACATTATTTTGAGCCACATATGCATACAAGAGAAAGAAAAGTTTCTCGTAATGATGATGGGGGTGAAAAGAGTGAAATCGATGGTAACTTATCGATTTTCACATATCGTGGCCGAACATATGGACGATCAAGCAGAAGAATGTTGATAGATGAAGAAATAGAGGCTGCCCATGGTTACATTTTATTTAATTGTCAAGAGGTTACACCTTTCGTGCAGTAAGTATGAAATCATTTTTAAATTGTTATATTTTGGTTTTCAAGGTGGGTTGAAAATAATTTTCTTACCAACTAATGTCGTTTTTAATGTATATGAAGAATGGTTACACGAGCTAATGCTAGAAAAAAAATAGGATGAAATCAATAAAGAGGTCGATAAACACTTTCCTCGATGGTCTAAAAAATATGTAAGTTCTGACTTCCTAGATATGAAATGAAAAAAAAATAGACTATTAGATGGCATTAAGTCTTTGCATGACATTAGATTGGATGATATGACAAAATTTTTTGATATGTAAGCTTTAGAAAATCAAATAGAAAATAACTTTACATTTGATCTTGCAAAAGGACCTTTGCGAAGTTTTAAATCATATCCAGTATATTTTGTTAATGGATACAAATTTCATACCAAATCTCATGCTTACAGTATGGCAACAATAAATAGTGGAGTTTATATTTAGGGAAGATTGTTGGATTATTATGGTAAAATTATTGAGATCCTTGGAATTGAGTACCCTACATTGCCAATAAAATGAAGTGTGATATTTAAGTATGAATGGTTTGATCCTACTCTTAATGTTGGAACAAAATTGTATAGCCGATACAATCTAGTTGAAATCAACCAGCGAAGAAGATTAAGTCAACTTGAACATTTTATGTTGGTAATGCAAGTGAATCAGGTGTATTTTGTTCTTTTTCCTAGCTTAAGATGAGACAAATTAGACTAGTTGGCTATTTGCAAAATAAAACTAAGAGGTGTTTTTCCAGTACTTGCAAAAGGAGAAAATAAATAGATTGAAAGTGAAGCATTTCAGGAAAAAGAACTGGAGTTTCATGAAATAAATGAAGATGTAACATATGATGAGAATGAACTGTTAAATGATCCAAATAGTGAATTTGTTGATACTTCATCTAGAGAGGATGAGGAATATATAAAGGGCGAGATATCTGAAAGGGAGACTAATTTTGATTTTAATTCTTTAGAAAAAGAAGATGATGCTGATTTTGATTTACAATTGACTAGTGAGAGCAATTAATTGGTGTAAGTAATTTAATATTATATGATTACATTTATTATTACATCAACAACATACTGGTCCAAATATTTAATTAATATTGTTATAACATAGGATAATCAAATTCATATATTTCAGGTTTAAAAAGATGCCATCGAAGAGAAAGAAAAGTATGTTATGTCTAAGGCTTAGGTTACCATCTTGTACACGACCATATGAAGCATCACCTTTTCCACCAATAATCCCTACAGATTCACCTATCCTACATTATATTACACCATCTGAAACCCCTACTACATCTACACCTTCACCATCTATTGGTGACACATCTACTCCTACACCTATTGAGGATGGAGGTAGAGCCATACAGCCCGGAGAAAAAGGAGTTGATGGATTGATATACATTACCATTATCAATAATATATGAGTGAAAAGCATAAAATTATGCTATACATGGTTTCATTAATAGTTTATACAATTGTTATAATATTTAATTTGAAAATTACATTAACCTTTGGATATCTATTATAGGTTGGTCCTGTCTAGAATATGCTCTTGTACCATCTCCTCCAAATTCGAGGAGAAAATAGAATTTGATGGCTATTTGTGGAAGAATCTCGCTCAGGAAGTAAATGATCTCTATTATTAGGAGTTTGAGGCACATTTAAATAATATCTCTTTACTTTTTATTTATCTAATTGTAGACTTTAATTAGATTATTATTGTTGTTTATAAACACTTATAAACTTTTTTTTAGAAATAATTTTTTTGGGATTCGAAATTTGATGTTGTTATTTACCATATATGGGAGAGTCGAGCTCGTGCAAGTTACAGAGATTTTGTTAGTTCTTATAAACTGAGCGATGAACGGCCTCATTTTATATCTAAATAAATATGGGAAAATTGTCAAAATTACTGGTCAATGCCCGAGGCCATATCCCTTTTCGAGTGAAATTCAAGTAATAGATAGGAAAGACCTAAGGGGGAGAGTCTACCTGTGCACAATGATTGATCTATAACCCATCAGGAGCATGCAGATAAAATTATAAGTATTAAAACTTGACATTTATATTTTGAATTATATACTTTTGATGGATCCTTCCATTCTTTTGGAAACATTAGGAAAATGCAAACTTTTGATTGTATGTCTTGTTACTATGTATGTCTTGTTATTGATATTCTTTGATTGTTACTCTATGTCATGTTCTTGCCATTTTTTTTAAAATCATTTGTTGTCTTTTTCTATTTGTTAATTGTAATCTTTTTATTATGATGGATTGGTTTGGAAATTATACTTTTGGTGCCTTATTAATGGCTGTTTTGTTAAGATTTATTTTTTATTCAGTAGCGGGGTAAATGTCATAAAAATAGATTAAACTTTGCTACAATTTTTGCAAAGCATAGGTAATTTACCTCTTTTCTACGTAAGAAAAGTTTACTAGCGAAAAGCCTACATCAAGACAGCTTTTTGTGCATACTCACACCAAAAAGCATGATGGTGTAACATTCATCAACAACTGATGCAGGCAATTAAATGTATGTAATGTAAAGTATATATTTAAATATTGATTTAATATATAATATTAGTTTAAAATTATAACTAAGTATTATAAATAATTATAATGATAGGATCAAATACAAGAGAAGGTACAATGACATTCACAGGATAACCCTAATATTGATAAGAATCATAAGCATCTACAAGTAGTTTGTGGTAGGGACCTTTGAGGCAGAATTTATAGCCTTGGATCTTTTGTAAATACATAATATATGCATACCTCTACATCCAGTACAGCTACCTCTAGTAGACAAGTTGTATTAAGTCAGGAAGCAGTTGAACTTCGGAGTACAGTAAGTCTGTTAGCAACTCAATTGCGCGAGTCTATGGAACATATAGCCATGCTCCGTACTTAGATGAAAGAACTAAGAGGGGAAGGTAGCACATCGCAGCATCTAGATAATCCATCTGTGCTAACAATATAAGGCTTTAGATTTGATGACTTTTGGGACAAGTAACAATTTAACTGGAATATTAGGGATAATATTTATGCTTTAAAGACTTGGTATGTTATTGAATATTATAAATTTAACATTATATTACTTATTAGATCTCTATTAAAATATTATATTGTTGATTAGGATTCCAATATATAGAGAAATAAAATAATAAAAAAATTAATTTTGAGATTTCCCGACGAAAATATAGCAAATCGTCGCTAAAAATATATATATAATTTAGCAATGAAACAAATTCCATCGCTAAATTTGCCTACAGAATATATCATACCATAGGAAATATTATGTATGGAATACTTATATCTATCGATAAATTTAGCTACAGAATAATTTTTCATCGATAAATATGGCAAATGACGATAATTTTTTTATCTTTATTTACCGACGAAATTATCGACGAACAATGTTTTTCGTCATTAAATTTACTGACAGAAATACATTCCATCGATAAATTTATCGGTGAAAATATTTTCCATCGATTAAGGTGGCTAAAATCGTTTCTCTTTCGCCAGTTTCCGTCGCTAAATTCCATCGGGATTTTTCTTTCCCTACGAAGGTTCACTCAATTTCATTAGGAATTTTCGTCGAGAAATTGGATTTTTCTTGTAGTGTACAAAATAATTTCTACTTTAAATTAATCAATTAACATGATTCACTTCTTTCAAGCCGTATAGGCTCAATGGCCTCTTTTTTTGTCCAAAATACACCTTAAAATTATGCCTTTTTGCAAATATGCATGTTATGACCTACATCCTCATTCAAATAAATTCAATTAATTCTTCAATTTATATATGATTTTATCTTCAAATTTATTCCTTTATTCTTTAATGCTTTTAAATGCCATGCTTTATCATTTTCCAACGTGATTGAGTGCGCTTTTATTCTTCTAGTATAATAACTCGTGTGATAAGAGAGATAAAACAAATTAATCATTAAAACTCATTTATATAACATTAACCAATGGTATAAATAGGAGTTGGGTCCCGAACTATCTTAGATTTAAACCTCATAAGGTTAGAACTCATTTTCTAATATTTTATTGGGTGGCAAATTCATGATACCTGCCTTGTAGCGCCTAGTAGATGCCCTCATAGGTTGATTGCTAATAATGAATAGGGATACCCTGAGCCATTATCTCATGCCATTTTTAGGATTATGGCATCACGAATTGTGTTGAATCCCTATCCATTACAAAGTGACCAGCCTTCATGAGTTAAATAAATCTTAATCTGGTCTGGAGTCCTAAAAGATAACTTTTGAGAGCAAGTTGGATGCCTACGAGGTTCGGTGTACATGACAGTGGTGACTCCACTACGGACCATGAGATTTTTCTCTGAAAGTACCTTTGGTTGATTTAATATAAATGAGTTTACTGATTAAAATACTTTTAACTCTTTTTGAAAATTTGCATCGCATTCATGCTAGAGCCTTATACAAACACACACACACACACACATATATATATATATATATACACACACACACACACACACATATATGTATGTATGTATGTATTTCTAATAAATTGTAAATTAACAATAATAACTGATAAAATATGCATGTCTTGTGTGTGTAGATTTTTTTTATGCATATGCATCTTCCCTTATGTATAATTTCTATTTGCATGAATTACAACCTAAAATGTAAGTGAAAATTAAAACATGTAAATCCTATATGCATGAGCATGCATTTCATTTTGTGTGCAAACAAATGATGATAATTAATGTAATAATGTAAAATACGCATGTTAAACTTCTTTTCCATGAAAATGTGTATATCTTATTTACGTGCAATACAGCATAATGTATCCACATTCACATATTATATTTGTGCCATGTATCATATGTGTTCTCAACATGTTCTTGTATAATGCATCAGTTTAACCCTTTGATTTTTTAGCCATGCTAGATTGCATACCTAGGTGCTTTAGATATTTTGGCAACCACTTTCAAAAATGGATTTGAGTGACACCTTGGATAGGTATTCTAAAATAGATCGAACAGCATATAAAGAAAGCAAAAATGTCTAATCCAATAGAGGCATCTACTACTTCAGCCTCCCAAGACTTGAATAAGAAATTTAAAGACCTTAAAAATAAGGTGATGGCCATGATTAGTGAAAAGGTTACCACCATGGCTCCTCCTTCTAGAATGTAGCCTATAGCATTTGCTATTAGTCCAGTTGAATAGATGAGGTCAAGGAGACCCCTACTGCAGTGACTCTATCCTTTCTGACTCCTGTTAGTTCTAATGGTAAAGCACCACTTATTTTTTTAATTGATCAAGAAAAGTATGAAGGTTATATCTTAAAGGATGACCATATGCAAGCTCTAGAAAGCAAAGTGCCTAGAGTAGAGGATCTAACCTTGAGAAAGATTGAGGAAAAAGTAAAGGTCATGACCCGATTAATGCCAACAGGTAAGGGTATTGACCCAGAAGATGGGAATTTAGATAGCAGGGATGTGATACCTCAAAAATTTAAAATGCTAAACTTGTTAAAGTTTAATGGAATTTCTGATCCAGATATCCATATAAAGTAGTATACCCTAGAAATGAAAGGGACCACCCTTACTAAATGGTAGAAGGTTGAATACTTTCGCCTTAGTCTTATGGGTCCTTCTGTTAACTCATACCATGGACAGGACCAAAAAATAAAGAAATACTGGGATAAGCTAAAAGAAGAATTTTTAGAGCAATATGACTATAGCACTAGATTGAAGGTGACTCTAAAGGACCTAGAGTTATTATGTCAGACGCTAGAAGATTCTTTCCATAAATACCTTACTCGATGGAGGAATAGGGTAATGGAGATGAAAAAGAAGCCAGAAACTGCTGACCAGATCAGGTTGTTTATATAAAATGCCAAGCCCTACTTGAGAGATGGGCTTAAAATGAGAGGCTTAAAGGACTGGGGTCTCTAAAGGACATAGCCAATCAAGGTTAAATATCTGGAAAAGAAGGCTAGCATAGCCAACCCGAGTTTTTGAAAGAATTATGGAAGTTGTAGTAATAATGAAAATAACAGTGGTAGAACTACATAAGTGTCAGCTATAGGAATGGGGAAACTACTCTCTTGGCACCTTGACCATCATGTTAAGGAAGAAAAATTGCAACCTTTGCCGCCTAAGCTAGTTGAAATCTAGGGAAGGCCTATACATAGAATGGATCGGTATTATGCTTACCGTAAATATATGGGCCATAAGATGGATCATTACCATGCTTTAAGGAAATGAATTCAGGACTAGGTTAATATTGAACAGGTGCTAAATCTCAAGAAGAAGAGGAAGAGATAAAGTTATCATGGTATTGTGTTATTACCAACTTTTGGGTTTGACTCAAGCTCACAATAATGGTATATGTTTTGAGATGCATATGGCATGTAAATATTTAGCCACTACCCACTCAATTTTAGTTATAAGATTTGTGGGATGTAAATATCACCACTAATCTTGGGGGCCCTATTCAAAGAATGAAGAGCTTAAGATGTTGAAAGACTTTTTACTGCCTACACCTGCAACAATAAAAGATGCAGCACATGCCACTTTTTGTTAATGTAAAATGTGCATATATTTATTTAATCATGTTAATAATATGAGCTTTTCTAATGTATGCTATATCCTATTTTATTTCATCATGCATAGCAATAATTATAGTTCAATTATATGAGATATAAATTCAATAAACATTCCTTCATTTAATCTTAAAGGAAAAAATAACATCTTGATTGCATCCAATATGGCTCCTAAAGTAACAATAAATTAAGAGAATAAAAAAGAGAAAAAATGAAGCAAAAATGAAAAAATATAAAATAAGTCTTTGCTTGGAGTTGATGTAACATCCTGATTTTAAATTACCCGAACTATAAATGAATCGATCCAAGTTATTTTTAAATTTAGTAATAAAATAAATATAAATTAATGAGAGTAAAAAATAATAATAATTTAGGTTGAATTATTCTTGAATTGGGGGTCTAATTGCATAACAGAAGAAGTTTTAGGGTTAATTTGTAAATAGGGTAAATATGGAGAGACCAAAGGCAAAGATTGCCAAAACGACATCGTTTTGGCTTTAGTTTTCCTTTCTTTTTTTTTTTTCTAAGGAACCAACAAGTTCCTTTCTACTTCCCAAGACCTATCATCCCTTTCCCATTCCCCTCTTCTTTACTTCCCCTTCTCCTTACCATACCATCCCCCACTAGCCGTCGCTCACCGCCATCACCCTACTGCGGTCGTATCTTCGCCTAGCACCGTCACTCCCTTATTTCTCTTCTTTTTCCATCGTGCAAAGAGGTCAGGCTACCTCTTTCCCTTACTTTGATTCTCTCTATTCTCTCTTACCCCTTTGGTTGCCATTTCCCCTATTAATTCATAAGGTAAGCTCTCTCAACCCCTCCATTTGTGAAATCTAGTTGAATCATTAAGGATTATGGTAGAAATTAATTATAGGGATTTAATGAAAAATTGGGGGAAATGCTAAATTTAGGGATTTTTGAGTTATTTTGAGAGAAATTAACATTTAATTAACTAGATCATGCAATTTTAAGCACCTAAGTATTTTTGGTTAAGGAATTTAAGTTAAATTTATGAATCTTTGTAGAAAAAGAAAATGAAAGGAGTAGTAAAGGAAAAGGAAGTAAAGGAAATTAATGATTTGGAGTCCTTAAAGCTGAAAATTTAAGGAATTGTTGACAAAAATATGTAAGTGTTCAAGCAAAATTATTTTTCCCTTTGATTATGTTATTTGTATGTGGAAATTTTTGAGTTATAGTTGAGTTTATTATGGTTAAGGTTAAAAATATTAAGCTTTAAATTAAATAAGAATTATATTTATGATTAGTTGTGAATTTAAGAATCAATAAGTATGCTTTATAGTGAAAACAAATTGAGTATGACCTTAAAAAAATAAAATATAATTAAAGAATATTTTAATTGAATTGTAATTGATGATGTAAAGCCATTTAGTCTTTTAATTCTTGAAGTGACGGTAAATTTTTAGTCTAAACATGCCATTGGAAATAAAGAAAGGTTGAGTTAAGGGTTGAAATGATTAATTAGAGATAAATAAAGTATACTCAATGCGAAAATTGGATGCGAATGTGGTTAAGCATCAAATAAGTACTATTTAAAGGATAAAATAAGTTAAATTAATGAGAGTTAGAAATTTATTTCATTTGTCCTTAGTAAAATTAGATAGAAATTAGGGAAATATGATAATGTTGGCATGCCAATTAGGGACGTTTAGCAGTACTGCATCTTGATGTGATTATCAGATTTAATGGCTTCGAGAGATCTTTCGGTGGGTTTGCTTAGTTTTGAATCATGGGACGAATGGCTCCAAGAGCTTTGTCCACATAGGTATATGTATAAAAATACACATATAAATGTATGCATGTATAGATATATAAATATATATAATTTTGTATGTATATATAAATAAAAAAGTAATAATAAAATTTGAATGTCAATAATGAGAAATCGAGATTTAATGGACCGTATGGTGCTGATGAACTCAGTCCTACATTTATTCCCGTTTATCTTACTCGTTATACGATTTTGCTAAATTTTATTTGGGGCAAATGCCAAGTTTAATTATTAAGACTTTATCTTAAAGTAAATTGTATTTTCTCTTAAGTTGAAAATAATTAGCTAGAGTTCTTTTTGAATGTATCAAAAAAAATCAAAGCTTATTTAAGGTAAGCAAATTAGTCAATTTTGATGTTAAATTTCAATTATGTTTTATTTATATGTTATGTGGTTGGAAAAATAGAATTATTTGAACACCACTAAGTAATATGCTTAGCGCGTGGTTTTATTTCCACACATAGGTTGAAGAAATTTTTAAGGAAAAGCTGGTAGTGGATCCGCATCAAAATTTGAGTCACAACAGTGAAGGGATTTTGAGGTGGATGTATCATAGCCTTTTTATGGTTATTTTTATTACATTTTGGTATGCTTGTTATATTTTGGAGATGTAATATTATGTAAATATTTATGGATATTGGAATTGTAAATTAAAGTGAAAATATCATAAGTAAGTGTGCTGTGTATGAATTTGTTGAGTTGACTTATGAATTATCATAAAAATGGCAATAATTATATGTGTAGGAGTTTGAATAGAGATTGGATCATAAGATGGTCTTAAATATAAGTGTTTTGAATGAATTATTTTCAAGGGGTATTCTTGAATTTTTGGGGAAATTCTGCTAAAATTTTTATCAAGTAAATAGTAAATTGAAATATAACATGGCCTCAAATGAAAGCATATTTCGACCTTCATTAAGGGAGCTTAAATCTGAGTGTGACATCCAGTATTCGGGTCTTTAACTTTTTGGGTATAAGGTGTAACAGCTGATATGATGTGACAAGAGTTGATGAAAACACTGCAAGACATACTGCCTAAGCTTATTTGAATGACAGATCATCTAAGCAGCGAATTTGAGGACTCAGACCAGAAGGTCTAGAAAATAAGGTGAAATTTCTAAGTGGTAAAGATTGAGATAACTAATTGGAAGCCATAATCCTATTACCTATAAGTGCCAAGTTCTATTGAAGATTCCTCAAAGAGGGATCAGAGGATAAGCCATAAGTTGTCGACTCGATTCATTATCCTAAATTAAGTATTATAGAGAGTATGTATAGGAGCTTGCATAGCCAACATGAATGGAGAAATAAAATAGCAAAATCATAAAGATTGTTCATATCCCCTTAACATGTGGAGATGGGCACATCGCCGCCAATCAAGATTGAGTCTCCACTATGGAAACATTTCTTCAAAAGCTTAACTTTTAGAGTCAAATGGATAAAGTAGGACTTTTTGCAACTTAAAGGAGAACTCTCTATCACAGTAGAGTTTAGAAATAAGAGAAAGGTCTGCTTAATCTTTTGGAAAGTGGATTAGAGGCCATTCTTCTAAAGAAACTATTCAAATCAAGTGCTTCATGCTATTCAAAGCATAGTCAAACCTTTTATACTGAAGAAGCAACAATTAGAAGAGGCATCCATTTCTCACTAATAATGGGCAAAAGGATTCAATGAGTCAAGCAATGAAGACAAATTGAAGAGGGTTCTATGGAAAAAAATAAACAAATAAAAAATGGCCTTACAGGTTGAAAAATAAAAAAAAAGGCAATCATGCTAAAATTGGGCACCCCGCTAGGGTAAAAAAAACTGAAAAAGGTGTCCTAGACAAAAATTAGGTGTTAAGAGAAAATATTAAATCAAGAAAACCCGTGGGGGCTTATTGAATACAAAATTTAGATGCACACAGGCTGTCATTCCTCTAGGTTAAATGAAATATATGTTTTTGCATTTCATGTCTAGGTATAATTATTGTTATTATTATATGTGATCTATGTAAATAAGCATGCATATATAAGTTAGGCATAAACATATGATTAACATATAGAAAGAAACTTATTGCATGCATCAAAGCTTACATTGAGGCTAGATTCTCAAGGTGATAAAAGTTATACCTTATACATCAGATGCTTCTACGGATATTTTTATCATCCTATTAAGACACTATGTTAATAGTGAAGGATCACCTTTTGGTGTCTAGATACCTCTTTTTTATAAATGTCATAAATGGAACCTAGTGTGCATCTGTGGAGATAAAGTTGTCCCACTCAAACCAGTTGAAGTAGAAATGCTTTTGCAATGTTTCTGAAGACTGCATGCACCCAGAGAAAAAAAAAAGGGTTCTTAGTAAAGGTAAGGCTTAAGTAACTTTCCCTTTGAGACTCAGTTTGCAACTCATGATGCAAGGTAGAATCTTAGAAGCAAGGGAGAAAAACTCTAAATAGATGAAGTGAAAACACTAAGCTGTGAGTCTTAATAGCTGCTAAAGAAGATGCATAATAAGTCAATCTCTTTAGAAAGCTATTGAATGAGTGCAAAGGCTAAGATGGGGTTTCTTTTTAGGTCTTTGAGGCATCAGATGGTTTATGCAATCTACTAAGGAAGAGATTGTCTTTGGACAAAGCATGATAGGGATGGATTGTCTTCTTTAGAAGCAATAGGAAAGCTCAGAAATATAGCAAGGCAGAAAAAATTAAAGAGAAAGTCCTAAAGCAAACTTACTTAAAGCCCATTTGAAAATAGTTTGCTAAAGAGGAATTTCTCATTTGATAATAGAAGTTAATTGAAGCCATCAATTATGGGATTATATGAGTTAGAAGCATTATTAACCTTATAGGCAAAGGCAATATAAGTATCCAGAGACTTATTACTGGTAGTTACTAAGCTCATGGTAGATTCTCCATTACAGAGAAGTACCTGCTATCTTATGAAAGCTAGGAAAGACTAAGAAACTACTTGGCCTCCTAGGTCTTATGCCCGAAGGTAAGAATTCATTGGCATGCAATTTAATAGCCTTGATTTCTTTATTAAACATTCTAATACGGGCGATCAAATGGATCATGCTTTGAAGATGTGTTGTTTTAATTAACTGTGAGGCTACTCACCCATGTTTTTCACTTGAACAAGACAACAAGATCCCACTCCTTAGGTCTCTATGTGTCAGATCTTCAAGTGGCTCTATTCAGACGAAATGATAGTTTGACACAATGTAGACAATAAAAGGCTACCTCACTATGACTTATAGTCCCTCGAGTTATCTAGTACAGTAAGTTGCAATCTAAAATATGGCTTGGCATAGCTTGCATAGGAATAAATGCTCAGATTTCCATCCAAAGTGGTAAGCAAAAATCTCAGCCATAGACATATGAAGGGAAAATAGGGTCAATCTATTTGAATGCTTTTGATCATGGTAAGTAGGTGATAGCCATTGGTTAGGTCCTTTGAGATCAATGTTAACTATCGAACAAGATAAACCAGCATAATAATGCCACCATGAAAAATAGGTGTGTCAGTGAAGGGTCATCCAATATGTTGGCTAGGTCTCTCAAAGAAAAAGTAGTCTTGAGGCACTAGTTTGACAACTGCTAATAGAAGTTTCTGATGCTCTAGTCACTTCTGAAAAAAAGTTTCACACACACATTGAGACATAAGCTAAATTTCTAGGGGTAGAGAATGTATCTCTAGACACCATAAACCCTTTAGACAGGGGGCATAGCTTTTGAGTAAAAGTGTGAGATTATAAGCTCCACATTGCACAACATCAAATGGATGACTACATCACGATTCATGACGAAATAGATTTTCTTTTACCAAAAGTGTAGTGGCAACAAATTGCTTACCCTGAAGATAACTAGACTACCAAAAGTGTAGTGGTAGCAAAGAGCTCAAAAATAGGGAAAAGTAGAAAAAACTTAGGGAGATAACTAGAGAAAGTTTGATTGAAGACTAAGAGTTTTGAAGAAGGCACACATGGGTCATTAGTTAGCTTGCATCTGAAAAGAAATCCCTTAACCACCTATGGTGTAGACCATGCATGTCATACACATGACTTTGTATATTTTCCTTTCATGTATACATTCTTGAATGTTTGCATGCATTTTTGCACCTCTACATGCACTTATACATTACATATATGTACTCTCTCGTACTGCACTTTATCATTTCATGTAAACATTCTCGCATCCATGTGTAATTTCATGCATTTTTATATGCATGATTGCACTTTTGCATGCTTTCTTGCATTTTTTATATGCATTCATGCATTTCTGCATGCCTTCTTTTAACATGATTATTCTAGTGTACATGATCCCTTGCATGCGTTTACACACACATTTCCCTGTGTATCTCATATATGATTTTGCGCATATGGCTTCACATATAATTCTTTATTCACACACAATGTTCTATATTAATCACTACATATAACCATGTAGGTAAAGTGAAAGCATATCTTACTGCTTTTTTCTCAGCAATTCTCCTAAGCCTTCATCGTAAAGCCTAAAGGTTTAAGGATTCCTAATGTCAAATGCCATGATTGTCACAATGTCGTTCTCTTCCCAATTTTAGGGAAAATTCTCATGGCTTATTCTTTAAGCTTAAATTATCTTTCTAAAATCCTAACATAATTTTTGTTAGGTTCAAAGATCATCACCTCTCTGATGAATTTAAGATGACCATGACACCATCCTTTTCTCAATTTTAAAGAGTGTTTCTAGCTTAATTTATCTTGTTAAATTATGCCTAATGTTAAAATAATTTTCTTTTAAATTAATAAGTTCAAAGAATCATCACTTCCTTGATGCATTCAAAAATAGCCATGGCACTGTCCTTTTCTTAAGAATGATTCAAGGGTTGCTCCCTCCCAAATGCATTTAGAATGATCATTGTAATGCCATCGTTTCGACAATCTCAAGGAGTACCCTTATTAAAATAGCTTGGGCCTCAAGCCTAGTTTACCTTATAAGGTCACATCCTAAGATTATGTTATAATTATTTTTGTTAGTTTTAGATTCGAGGATTAACCCTTTTCTCTGAATGTAGACTCGAGGACCATTGTCTTTTCGATGCATTTAAAATGTTTGTGATTGTCATGGCATTATCCCTTTTCACAAACATAAGAAGTATTCTTATTTTAGTAATTTGTGCTTTAAATTTAGTTTATCTTGCCAAGTAATGTCCATAGTTATAACATAATTATCTCTTGTAAATTTACTTTCAATTTGAAATTTTATTTCATCCCTGTAATTCTCAAATTATGAATGAGTTTGACCTCAATCTACGAAATTTCCATTTCATTCAAATATGTGTTGAATAGGAGGTAGGCATGCTTTATATCTGTCTGCTAAATTGCATAAAAGCCTTTGTTATACCATGCAATTTCCAAATGTTGAACACCTTAGGCCATTTTTTTAAAAATAGGTTGAGAAAAAACTGTTTGCAAATGAGGGGATTGGGTAAAACTCACTAAGAGCACTAAAATCTTTCTAATTACCCCTCAAAGCCTTTTATATGACTCTTTCTATCAAGATTTCATAATTGCTTGTTAGCCCTTTGAACTTTTATTTCAAGAATGCTAAATACGAGCTCATTTTATTGTTACACACATTAAAACAACCCTTTAACCCAAAATGGTTTTAGCTTCCCTTTAGGAATGTGACCATTATGGTAAAGTTGATTCCATATTACAAGAACAGGGGGGATTAATATCTACCAAACTTATGTATGAATTTTGTTCATAGGAAATTGGATTTGTTAGATGAAACAAACTTGAAAAGGAGAAAAGAAAAAACCTTCATAAAAAAAGAAAGAAATAAAAAGGAAAAGGAAAAAAGAAAAGAGAAATAAAGGAAAGAAAGAAGAGAAAAATGGGAAACCCTTGAAATCAACATTCCAACAAAGGAAAATAAAATGGGAAAAAAGATCTTAAACTATTATTTCTTACAAACAATCCTTGGTGAGCTAACCACCAGAGCCAAATCCAAAAATGCCATGATAGTGGGAAAATGGGTAGAGAATAGACCCCCACCAATTAAGGAAATATGGTGATTATGTTCCTCTTGTAACTTGACCCTTTTTTGTTAGCCACTCACCCGAGCCTAAAATTACAACTAATGTGAGACCTTTTAATTCTAGGTTCGATCTTATCCAACCTAGTAAAGATGATATTCTAGTAAGGTTTGGTATGAAAAAAGAGGCATATGGTGTTTCTTGAGCTTCAAGTGGGAAGCAATGAATGCATCAATGTATTCGAGTTGAACCTCGCATCCAGAATTTTCTTTCCAAAAACAAAATTTTGTTTTGGCCTTTAGCATACACATGCATGAAAATTGCTTGGTATGCACTATGATTATGTGTAGGTTCAGTAAGCTTTGGTATCAATATGCCTATTCTTATATCTCTTATTAAGAGTAACCTCATTAATTTCTCTTTTTGAGATTAAACTAGTTGAAAATATGGTCAATTTAACTTATTCAAGGACGAATAAAATTCAATTTCAAAGCATTTGATGAGTTGCCATTACTTTAAACTTTGGATGTTTCTTGGAAAATCACTCTTTGCACATCACTTGTAACACCTGCTCACAAAACTTCTCATATACATGATTGTGCATACACAGTTGAATTTTGCACATATATTACACTACAAAAAAATAAGGAATTAGCAACGGAGAATTCCATCGCTAATTGATGAAATTTCGTCGCTAAATTACTATAGCGACTAAACGACGGTTCATCGCTATTTAGCCATCGCTAGCATTTTTAGCGACTGAATTAAAAAATAGTCGCTATATATGGCGACAAAAATTCCGTCGCTACAATAAAAATTCCGTCACTAATTAACCTTAGAATCAGTCACCTTTATAGTAAAAAAAATTAGCGACCAAATAATTCGTCGCTATTTTTAGTCGCTAAAAATATTTGTAATTTCAAGGAATTAACTATGCCAAATTTCGTCGCTAACAATGCAGCATAATTTATTTTTAATATTTTATTTTTTATTATTATTATTTGCAATATATTTTTTTGTTATTATTATTATTATTATTATTGTAATCTCCAAAATTTAATTTATATAAATAACAATCCACCAATATTATTACATTAAAAAATATAATATTAAAAAAAATATATTAAATTTTGTAGTATAATATGATTATAAAAATAATAAAAAAGAAACTAATCCATGTGTTGATGGAGCTTATTACATTAAAAAATATAGTATCACAAAAATACATTAAATTCTGTTGCACCACCAAGCAGGTGGAGTTGGCCAATGAATGGCCATACACCAACAAGTTCAGTAGCCTTTCTATTCTTGCTACCTTTTCCACTCTTTACCTCTTGAAGCCCTGAATTGCAGACAAAGATGAAGAAAACCACAACAAATGCAATTAATGTTAAAAAACAATCCATAGTTAAAGATTCACACATATAAAATTGAAATTCCAGTCTATTTATAGACTTTAATTTTTGACATCAAATCCATAGTTAAAGATGCACATTGAGTATTCTGGATTTAGGTACAATACATTATTTAAAAAATTTCTCCTACAATTTTTCTAACCAATAAGCACTTCTGGAAATAATATCCAATCACATAATCTCCTTATGGCCATTTATACCACATAATCATTACTTTATAATCATAAACTATTAAATTTAGTTTATACAAGGGTGACTAAGGAAATTTATTCATCTTAATACACAACTTACATCTGCTGTCAGGAGGTCAAGTTCCTAAGGGCTGTGGAGGCACTGGACCTGTGAGATTTCCAAGCTGTAGAGGCACTTAATGGATACATTCTGACCCAAATTCCTGCATCATAATTGAGTGATTCAATTAAGAAATGGAAACAATTAAGGAATTTTTTTTTTCTAAATAAATAGTAATGACTTACAAGTCCATTAGCTCCTTAAGCTCAAAAAGTTCACTGGGTACATTAGCTCGGTACATGAAAACATACATGGACATGATCTAAAAGCAATAAAATAGTTTTAAATGTCTTTTAATTATGCATAAACATCTTGGCTCAATGCACCTATTTATTTGTAACATCATCATAATTTGCATGTGGATAATCAAAAGCCAATTTAATTCTCTAATTAAACAAGCAAAAACAGAACTAAAGATTTAAAGGATGACTAATGAACAGATAAACAAAAACGAACATATATAAATATATATATTTCACTAACCAAATGACTAGTCCTAGGATCAAGAGTTATAAAAATTCCAACTCTTTGCAAGTTTCCATGACTTCCAATTCTAAAACTTAGGAAAAACAAGAAAGTAATTAACTAAAATGTCAACTAAAGACATAATGACATGTAATCATACTTAATAGCATTTTGGAAGAATATGGAATAAGATTCTTGTTATCGACCTAAGCTAGAAGAATGAAGAAGAGCATAATATCATTAGGAAATTTAAACTTGAGTTATTTAAATGATATAATAAGTTTCAATAAAATATTTCTTCTTACATATGCTTGAAGATTACTGCTCAATTTTAATTACAAGATAATTAAAAGCCCACAGATACAATTACCTCAAATAATCCTTTAAAAAAATAAAAAGAACTTTCAAGTTCCACCAAAAGCAACCTGGATGAAACAGAAATATAATTGCCATTACTTTTCCTTTATTTGGTTCATGAAAAGATAGAGAAAAGGTTGGTAAAAACTTCTCTCAATCATTCTCTAATTATGGATACAGTCCTGCAAGGAGTTAAGAATATTAATATCCTTGCCTAGAAATGCATGATGTTCAAGCAAGCAGTGGAGAATTTAGCGTGCAAAAACACATAGTTTGGTCCCCAAACCATGTGCATTTTGTCTATTAAATCATGAACGTCAATTTGTTCAGATTAAGCCTTCCAACTTTCACTTTGTTAGAACTAAGCCATAAACTTGAAGGGCATAATCTTGACAAAATAAGAGTTGATGGGCTTAATACATATAAGTTCAAAGGCTAAAAAAGGCAGTTTTTTCTACATAGTCACAGTCAAAGCAATGTGTTTTTCTATCAAACAACAGCAGCTTCATTAGTTAGGATACAAGGCTACTGAACCTGGAGGACACCAACAAGGGGGAGGAAGGCACGCCGCCGAATATGAATTGCACAAGTAGAGATGGCCATAGACAGTGGTCTCATACTTGGTTTAACACAATGAAGGCACACGAAATTTACAGGACCCTGCACAAACACATACAATTTTTTATAATGTAAGAAATATATAAAAAGTGTAAGCATGCAGTATTGGAGAACTTAATGAGAAAGAAAGTAACAAGAGGCAATTTTTGCTTAAGCAATGAAAGTACCTGAGTAGCAAAGACCAGTAATTCACCAATTGCAAAAAGAATAAGGAAAATGTACATGTTTTTAAAACAGAAGGCAGCCAAACAACATATTGCTAGATTTAATTTCCCCTAAATTAAAATCTAGGATTTCCCCTAAATTCTCATTAAATCCCTAGATTTAATTTCTATCATAATCCTTAAATCTTCCACTATATCTCACAAATAGGGGGTTAAGAGAACTTACCTTATGAATTAATGGAGAAAATTACAACCAAGGAGGTGGGAGAGGAAGAGAATACCAAAGCAAGAGAGAGAGGAGCATAGCCTGCTCTCTTTGCACGACAAAAAAGGAAGAATGAAGGGGAGGAGGCGATGGCGACACCAAGTGGAGTCGCGGTAGTGGCGGGGCGACGACGACATGCGGTTACTGGTGGGGAACGGCGACGACAAAGAGAAAGGAAAGGAGAGAAGAGGGTAAAGAAGAAAGAGAGTCGGTGAAGGAGGAGGAACCCAACTCTCCAAATATAATTCAACATAAAATAAGCCCCATCCCAAAACGACGTAGTTTTGGGTGTGGAAGTGGCAAAAATCCAATTAGGTCCCTCAATTCTAAACCATTTAATAAATAGAACCAATTCTCCTTCTTTTATGCAATTAAACCTCCTAAACAATTATAATTCAATCTATATATTTAGTTTATTTTATTTAATCTCATTATTTAATATTCATTTTATTACCGAGTCCGAATAAAAATTTTGGATCAGTCTAGAGAATTCTAGGAACTCTAGGAAAGAAATGAAACTATTATTATTATTATTATTATTATTATTATTATTATTATTATTATTATTATTATATAACTTAAATTGTGTTAATTTGTGATTTAATTAAAACCAATAATTTTATTTACTCTTAATATCATTTTAAATCATTTATTTATTAATATTTATTGAGTCAGTCCGATTATTATTCGGGCAACTCCAAGTTGGGGTATTACACAAACATTAGAGAGAGAAGAACAAAGAGCCCTTAATTGCAACTTCTGTCCAAAGCAAATTGGATAGGGTTAGAAAGCAACAAACACGATCTTCACGATTCAAAATTAACAACAAGGAGTTTCAACCATACTCACAAAAAATCAGGCCGATCTAACAACAAATGATTTTCCAATCGTCTTTGTATACAAAACTGATCATAATGTAAAAATTCCAAAAAACAACCTATTTTTTGCAAAAAATATTGAACTTACAGACCTTAAAAACTAATCTTCACCGTTCAAAATTAACAAAAAAGAGTTTCAAATGTACTCACCAAAAATTAGGCCGATCTAATGGCAAATGATTTTTCGATTGTCTTCACATACAAAACTGGTCATTATGTAAAAAATCCATAAAATAGTTTTTTTTTTGCAACAAAAACTGAACTTACAGACTTTAAAAACTAATTTTGACCGTTCAAAATTAGTTTTTAAAGTCTGTAAGTTCAGTTTTTGTTGCAAAAAAATCAAAATTAACAACAAGGAGTTTCAAACGTAGTCACCAAAAATCAAGCCAATCTAACAGCAAATGATTTTACGATCGTCTTCGTATACAAAACTGATCATTACGTAAAAAATCCAGAAAATAGCCTATTTTTTGCAACAAAAACTGAACTTACAGACCTTAAAAATTAATCTTCACTGTTCAAAATTAACAATAAGGAGTTTCGAATGTACTCACAAAAAATCAGCCCGATCTAATGGCAAATACCTACCTAAACGTCAGAAAAGATGGAAGAGAAAGATGAATTAATATGATTTGGGACATTAAAAATCAAACCTTAAAAACTAATTTTCACCGTTCAAAATTCTCAGGTCACTCGAGTTTTGGGGCATTATAATTATAATATAATTAATGCGATTGTAAGTAAAAAAAATAAAATTAAAAAATTATAATGTGTCCGCCAATTTTCATTATTTTGTCTTTATATTCAAGGATGTTTTGATAAATGTATATAATTAGAATTTCTAATAATTTAATATTTGATCAAAATTTTACAAAATAAAAATAAATTTCAAAATTTTTCATAAATATTTTAAATAAGATAATAAGTTTTATATTACTATTTTACAAATATTTATTTTTATTAATCTTCATAATGTAATTATAATAATTGTAAAACATAGTTTATGTGTAAAATTAAATTATTTAAAATAATTATTAACCATAAATATACATATAAATTTTTTATTAATATTATAATTTAATCTTAATTAGTAACGATAAATATGTATTTTTATTTTTCATTTATATTATAATGTTTGGAATAATAGAAACTATAAATTTTTGAAAAATAGGCAAATAATATCATATAAAATATTTTTTAAAAAATTATTAAAAATAATTAGTAAACATAAATATGTATGTATATTTTTTATTAATATTATAATGTTTGGTAAAATCAATAAATAAAATTATAAATCTATTTAAAAATTTAAATGAAAATAGATA
Source organism: Excoecaria agallocha (assembly GCA_037975025.1). Lineage (NCBI taxonomy): Eukaryota > Viridiplantae > Streptophyta > Magnoliopsida > Malpighiales > Euphorbiaceae > Excoecaria > Excoecaria agallocha. The sequence goes on from CM075807.1 coordinate 104,016,418, forward strand.
AATAATATAATATAATAAATTAATGTGCTGAACCTCATAGGTAAGTATTTGCCATTAGATAAATAAAATTGTTTCTATATTTTCAGTTTTGTAAATTAAGTTTCAGAAAAATAGCAACGGAAATGCGTAATGACCAATCCATGTAATAAATAAGGAAATGAAATAATAAAATAAAAATCAAGATAAGAAAAATATAAGATAAATTAAAGCCCAGACACTAAATATGGAAATAAGTAATTAGAAATACATATGATATTAAAATAATTATGTAGCAAATGGAAAGTATTCAAATGATGACAAGTATGTGTTAAGAATAAGTGGTCAACTCAAAATAAGAAACTAAAATAAGAATAGCAAGTTGGTGATGCAAATCAGGAATCAATAAATTGAATAGAGAAATTAAACATAGGAATAAAAAATAAAGATTGTTGAATTAAATGAAATAAGACATTAGATAAATTGTGGGTAAAAATGAAAATTTTAAGCTTATATATATGTGAATGTGAAATTTGTTAGTTGGGTATCTACTACTAGACATTTTATGCTTAGCGTATAGCTATTTACTGTGCGCATATACTTGAATATTATAGAAAGGAATTCGAATGGATAGGCACTAGACACAAACGAAGTCATGTAATAAAGGGATAATTTTGTAGTTTATATGTGGCATGTATGGGTAGGATTGAATTTTATATGTGTTTTGTACTAGAATAACATTTAAATTACATTATAATAATTACTATATAAGGGTGTTATATTTTGTGTTATCAAAGTATGGTTTAGGCGGTCCTAAGATCAGAGGTTAAATAATTGAGGTGGAATAATTATATGTACATTCCATAAGAATATTTATGGTTTAGTTGATTTTAGGAAAGTAAGGCGACATTTTTCAAAAATTATTTAATTTTCATAGACCTACTTAAAATAATTCCAATTGATATTTGAGATTAAAAATTAATTTTTTTGATAATTTTAAATTTTTGAGTTTCGGATCAGTAAATGATATCTCTGGGCTTAAAGATAATGTTAAATACCTCTAAAAATTATTTAAATATATGGATTAACTTCATTTATTATGGAGGATTATTTGGCAATGAAAAATCAATTTTATGATAATTTTGAAAAATTCGGATTGGTGGAAATGTAATGGACAAGGAAATAATATCTGATTAATCCAAAACAATTTGTGTATTCTAATAAATATGTTTCTAGAATTATGGACATATTTTTATGAGAAATTTAGCAAGAGAAATTTAAAAAAAAATAATTTGACCATAATAATGGTTATTTAAGTGAATTAGGCCAAATGGTTGGGTCCAAAGTGGTTGAACCTAATTTGGCTTAATTGACATGGGTATAAGAGGCTGAACAATTAGATTTCTCTATAGAACTCTCCCATTTTCTCCCTTTTTCTAGCCATCCCCCACACTTGCCATTTTCCTCTATTTTTTTTCATTTTCTCTTACATAATCCTACCTAATTTTCCATCCTAAATAATTCTAAGGTCTTAATTTAATCTCTATCTATCTCTAAAACCCATTTCAAGTGCAGAAAAGTGGATGGAATTGTGAAGAAAAAGGTTAGAGCAAAACAAGTTAATTTAGTGGAATTTTAATGAGTTTAATGGATTTTTAGGTATATTTTAATGTAGAGATTAATATTTTGAGTATATTTTAAATTATGGACGAAGAAAATTAAAGAAAAAAAATAATAGAGGAATTTGGCCAAGGTGGAATTTCAAAGGAAAAATGGAAGGAAAAATGTGAAAAGGAAGGGAAAACATGGAGGGAGCTTGGAAAATAGGTATACGAATACCTAAACTAACTTTTTTCATTAAAACCTAATTTATGTGTTTTAGGTTTATAAGTGTATATTATATCTAAATTCAAATTAAAGGTAGATTAGTGAAATTAAATGTTAAATGGTGGAATTGGTATGAAAAATTACATGAAAAGATTATTAAAAGCATGAAAATGGTTTAAGAACCTATAATGTCACTTATGGATTAATTATGTAATGTGAACTTTAATTTAAAATAATGGTAAATTAATGTAATTAGATAACTAACAATGAGATATGTGATGTCAAATGTATGAAAATATCATTAGAAATGGTACATTAGTTATGGAACCTTTTACGTAAGCAAGTGAAATTAAGGTTAGGTAAAGAACTAAATTGATTTAAGGTTAGAACAATTTTTAATATGCATGAAAAACATAGTAGGAATGTGTTTAATGAATTAAACAAATTTGTATGTATTCACTAAGATGGCTGAATAGTAATGAATGGATTTATGGAAGAATAAATAATGAAAAGGATTAAATTATTTTAGATATAAACAATTTAAACATTAAGAACATGATGGGAACTAGAAATGGCATGAAAATAATTTTGGAAAGCATGTTATTACTTATGGCAGAATGGTCTGCTTGGTTGAATTAATGTGATTATGATGATTTAAGGCATCGAAATGAAGTTATATGATCAATGAGTGAAAATGATGTACATTGTACGAAATTTAATTGATACACAATGTGAAAATATGAAAAATTATGAAAATAATGTACACATTATGTAGATGTTAAGAAAATAGTTTTTCCTTTAGTATTTAGTAGCAGAGCTAGAGATATAGGATACAATGGCTAGCCTTAGGGACATTCATACAATAACAAGTCATGACAACTCGTATGAGCGGACATGAGAAAATATGACAAAATGAGAAAAAAAAAAGAAAGAAGAAATAGTAGATTATGGTTGAGACACCCTCCATGTGGTCACCTTAACTTATTCTAGATTTATGGACCCATATCCCATATGTCCAACTTGTGAGTTTCGTTAACTTTAAAAACTACTAAGGGCAAAACTAAAATATTAGTAATATGACAATGAATGGAAAAACATGATAAATGATGAATAAATACAGTAATTAAGGATTAAAATGGAAGAAATGTAGCAAAAAAGAAATTTAGAGGTAAAGTGGTTAAAATATGAAAAATTTGTAGTTGGGAAGGGTAAAAATGAAATTATGAAAAAACTTGGTAAACGGAGGAAAAATTAGGACGTAGATGTCACTTTGGCAAAAGAAAGGATATAGATGTCATTTTGGCAAAAGAAGGGACTTAGACGTCAATTTGGCAAAAGATGGGACCTAAATGTTATTGATAAAAGATAATACATAAATGTCATTTTGATAAAAGTTAAGGACCCAGATGTAATTTTGACAAAATATGGGGCTATAAATATAATTTTGATAAAGGATAAAAACATTAGGGGGTAAAAGTGAAAATTTACTCTAGATTAAGGATAATAGAGAAAATTTGTATTAAAATAAGAATTATTGTAAATTAAGTAAGTAGTTAAGGAAGAATGGTAAAATTAAAAAATGATTAAGAGTAATTAAAAATTTAAATGTGATGAGATTTTAATTGGAAAATTAAAATAGAGAAGCTAATTATATTGGGATTTGAATTAATATAGTTGGTATGTTTAATTAAAACTAAATTTGTAAATTATAAGGAAATTAAAATAAAAGTAAGTAACTATAGTAAATAAAATAACTGATTAAAGAATAAATTGTAGGAAAGTGTGGTTAAGTGATTGGTAGGTGTGACGCATGTCAAAGCCATCACTCATTTTCGGTTTTACTCTCAGAAGCCCAATTTTAAGGTCTAGGACTAGAAGAGACTCATTTTTAACTCATAAATTGGCTACTTCGTAATAAAAAGGGATCAAGCCCAAATTATTATTGGTAGTCAACCCATAAAAGCATCTACTAATGGGCCCAAAAGAGATAGATATCATAAAGTCACCACCCAATAAAATTTTGAAAAATAATTTTCGACCTTTTGATGCCAAATAGAGATTGATGTTCAGGACATCACTCTTATTAGGCATCTTGATTAAGTATTATTTTATAATTAAGTTTTAAATTTAATCCATTCCCTTCTCTCACACGATGCAAAATGATAAAATTAAGTAAACATCCCAACAAAGTAAAAAAAGCAATAAATAAATTTCTACTTAATTTATTACATAAGAAAATCATCCAACAAACAAGAATATAGAAATATACATACATAAATCAGAGCATTCATTTGAATTGGGAGCATTGGTTCCCTTATGAATATTTTATATATAAAAAAAGCTTTACCGCTTGCTTGGCTTTGAATGAAAAATTGGACATTGGTCCAAGTTATTTAATAGAATTCATTTTCAGTGCCCTTTCACTTTAATGTCCAGAAAAAGCCCTTTTTTACTGATTATCACATCCCTAAAAAAAATACATCTAATAATGCCAAAAAATAGATAATTAGAAAATAATGAAATAAATTATAAGCAAACTAAAATGATAGACTAAAATAATAAATAAATAAAAATAAAAAAGGAACGATTAAATGAAGTAATCGGGATGGGTAGATGGTGATCATCCAATTAGGAGCATAATTTCCAATGCAAAAAACCTCATAAATTCCACCAAGAGTGAAAGAATTTACATAATGACAAAACCATAAAAATAAATAAATTAGCATTATTCAAATAAATAACAAAATACATAAAAGAGAACCATTTATTAAATTACAGAATAAAACTATATAAAGAATTAAATATAATGCATAACAACAAATAAATATTTTAGGAATCAAATAAATAATGTAAAGGTCATAAATGACATACAAAAAATGCCTAAAAATCGTAATGGACACCCATAGCCATATGAGGGATGGGATGAGAAGAAACCTTACGATGTCCTATCTGTCATGTTGACAGTCGGGCATCCATCGAGGCTTTTTCCCATCTGTCACTCGTAGGACAGAATAGAAAGTAAAGATTTGATGTCAAAAATATGAAAAACCATATCTAGCCCTAAATACACAATTGTTATGACCTAAAACATGCCAAAACAGTGTTATAATCTCAAATTATACCTTAAACACAAAAAAAACCAAATTACAGAATAACAGAATAAAAATAAAGCTTAAAATTACACAACAATAGAGGAATCTTTATTTAATCATGCCTTTAATATGAAAATTGATCTAAATTCATACGTCATCACATTTAAAGCATGCAACTCAATGAAACATGGCATTCAAACATATTATTTTAACAAACATTAATATGATTATGCATGGCAATTTTTAGAGAGAAAAAATAAAAATAGAGCATAGAATATTATCCTTATGAGATATTCTAACTCTAGATTTGTTATAGTCCACATCTCTACTCCGATTTCATTCTTGATTTAAAAAAAATGAATGACTATTTGTGTGTGTGTTTAGATCAAAAGATTGTTAGAGAAATTTCTTCCTAGAAAGAGACAAATTAACTTCCTTCCACTCTAAGATTTTCTCTATGTCATAATAATTCCTCCCTTTAAAAACCCTAAAAATCTTACTTTTATACCTAAGAAAGAGTTGGAGTTTAATTCCAACTCCAACTTCCCAAATCTGGAGATATTTTCCCCAAATCTAGATCAAAATCCTTAAAACATATCTTTTCTTTTTTAAATTCAAAAACGTTGAAAATCTAGAGAAAAAAACTCACAAATATGCATCCCCCATTGAAAGACAAGCGTCCTTCAGGTGAAAATCCTAAAATTATAAAAATACCTTTAATCTAACCTACATAGGAGAGAGAAAGCCATAGACAACCATTCCTTATATGATAGACGACCATTTGTCACCTCTGAAGGCCAAAATTAGGATTTTTCCCGCTCTTTTGCTAAAAAACTTGAAAATCATAAAATATTTGAAAAAATATGAGAAATTCACAATCAGAGGTTTAAGATTTGAACTTTTTATCAGTAATATACTATTTCTTCATCATTGGGTAACCCTAATCTAGGCTGCCCCAGGTCACGATGTCTATAGTAGGGATAGCCATGTAATTAAATGAGAAAACTAGGGCATAAATGTAAAGAGATATTAGAAATTAAAGTTAAAAAGGGTAAAATGATAAGAAGAATGGAAATATATGAAAATGAAATCAACGGGGACCAAATGGTCATTTATCCCTATGTGAAAAAAATCTTAAAAACCAAGGCATAAATTGAAGGGCGAATAATAAACAATAAAAAAGGGACCAAATGTAAAATTTATGTAATAACAGATGAAAATAAGATGAAATAAAAGTCTGGGGACTAAAAAGTGATTTCACCTAAATAGTGGAAAGTAAATAAGTAAGAGATAAGAACGGTAATAAAAGGGATTAAAAGGTAATTAGGAAAATTAAGAATATAAATTCAAACTATCAAGGATAAGAATGAGTAAAAAATAGAGTTAATAAGTACCGAATAGTAAATTGTGGAAGGAAGATAAAATAAAAGATATAAAAACGGTAATTATGTAATTAATGGTGAAGAATAGTTGAAATTGTAAATAAGTAGGTGTAGTGACTTAGGCATAAATAAATAATAAAAGAACAATTAAAATATAATTAGGAAGGTAAGGAATCACAAATGTTGAGTATATTGTAAAACTTAATGGAACCTAAATAGATTGATAAAAAGAAGACTAATGAAGAAAAGTAAATATTATAAGGGCAAAGTAACAAACGAAAGATAAATGGTAAATTGGATACTAAAGTAGACGCCTAATTGTAAATTAGTAGCAAAAGAAGAGATTTGAGAAATAAAGGCAAAAACAATTGTCAAAAAAAGTATGAATTAGACACTAAATAAAATTCATAGCAAGGTGTAAACATAGAAAGTTGAACTAGATTATTAATTTTTAAGACAAATTGTAAGAAATTTGACCAGTGCGAGTAAAATAAAAAAAATAAGGATTAAGGTAGAATACTCATAAATAAATCAAAATAAAATAATAATGATGATAATAAAATCAAACAAGTATAATAAAAAGTAAATTTGATTTGGTATACACTTTAAAGATAAAATGTTTACTTAACAAAGGTCATAGTGCAACAAGAACAGTAGTAAACTGAGTAATGAGGACTAAGCCGTGAAATAAATAAGGAAATGAAAACCAAGATAAGAAAAACATGAGATAAATTGTAACCCAAACACTAAATATGGAAACAAGTAATAAGATATGCATATGATATTAAAATAATTACATAACGACTGGAAAGTATTCATATGATGACAAGTATGTGTTAGGAATAAGTGGTCAACCCAAAACAATGAACTGGAATAAGAATAGCAAGTTGGTGATGCAATTCAAGAATCAATAAATTGAATAGAGAAATTAAATATAGGAATAAAAATTAAAGATAGTTGAATTAAATGAAATAGGACATTAGATAAATTTTAGGTAAAAATAAAAATTTTAAGCTTGTATATGCGTGAATATGAAATTTGTTAGTTAGGTCCACCACTAGGAATTTTATGCTTAACAGGTATTATTTACTGTGCATAAGTATTTGAAGGTTATAGGCAGGAATTCAAAAGGATAGGCATTAGAGACAAATAAAATCATGTAACGAAGGGATAATTTTGTAGTTTATGTGTGGCATGTATGAGTAAGATTGGATTTTATACATGCTTTATACTAGACTAACATTTAAATTACATTGTAAAAATTACTATGTAAGGGTGTTTCAGCAGTTTTTGGTTGTCCTCCTTCAGTCTAGGTCAGATCAAGGGTATTTTTGTAAATTTTAGGGAATCATATGAGGGATGATCGTTTATCACCGATGAACGCCCGTTTATGGAGTTATTTCCAAATTTTCCACATTTTCCAGTTTTAAAAATCTTTAATAAGGATTAGATTTCAAAAATCTTATTAACACCAAATTTTGGGGACTTAATCTTATTTTTCTAGAGAGTTAGAGTTAAAGTTATTCTCTAACTCTTTTCCTAAAATAAAAGAGAAAAATTAGGGTTTTGAAGGGATCCTCACATTTTGGAAAAGAGCAGACATTTGAGAGAGAGAAAATAATTCTCTATTTTTGAAACTAAAGCTCTATGTAATCATTTATACTAAAAAATACACAAATCTTTCCTTTATTTTTGAACGTGGGAATCGAGGATCAGAGTGGAGATCGTTGCTTTCCAAAATCACATAACTAAGATTTCTTGAGGGTACTATATTAGGTCTCAAATTATTTTTCTCTCTCTAGATTCATAACATAATTATATAGTTAATCATGTTTAGTCTCTATTTATGATGTCATGATTTACATTATTTTGTGATTACTTGTAGTTTCATAAATGCCATGATAGTTTGGTATTGTTTAAAGTGATAGATAACATGCTAGGTTTTATGCTTCTCCATTCATGCATGAAAAAAAATTTTAATATATTTTCTGTATTTACATGTTTGTCCGTGTCAGCATGATCAAAATTGTATTTTATTATTAATTTTGTAGATTTAGCATGTTTTAGAGTTTTAAGATTGCCTATTTAAGGTTTAAATTTCATTTTCTTCATTCTTAAGTTAAAAGTCTGCATTCTGCCTATATTTTTGAGTTATAAATGGGAAAAAGACATCGTAAATGGTCGTCTGCGAGCATAACAGATGGGACATCATGGTTTATTCTCCTCATCTCATCTCTCCCTTTTTTCCTAAGCATTTATCTTCTGCTTTAGGGCATCAATGGCCCTATTTTCTCCTTTTATGCATATTTTAATGTTATTTTTGCTAATCTAGTTCATTTTGGGACTTTATATGCATTTTAGTTTCGTTTTTGCTTCTGTATTACATGATTTACATTATGTACTTCATTTTTATTTGTTCCAGTATGTTTTTGTGAATATTTTAGCTAATTAATTAATTTGTTCTAATATTTGATTTATTTTAATATACTAATCAATTTGCTTTCTTTGTATATTTGTGTGAGCCATTATTTTTTTTTTGCATGCATTCTTGGAGTTTTTTGGAAGAATAATTCTGCCCTGGAGGTCATTCTTTAATTGGTTCTTTTCTACCCCTTTTGCTCTTTTATTGCATTTAATTTATATTTCATTTTATTTTGATTTATTATGCTTTATTTATTGTTTCATTTATCTATTTTTTTTGGTATTTTCTTCTATTTTTTGAATGTATTTCATTTTAGGGATGTAATAATTTAGTGAAAAAGGAATTTTTTAGCACGCTAATTAATTTGTAATTTTCTTAATAAAATGGACCAATGTCTAATTTTTATTCCAAAATCACATAATAAAAGAAGAGTAATATTTTCATTAAAATTGGGATCACTCATCCCTTGTTTTTCTAAAATTAATAAAGACTTTTAATCTCTCTTTTTATAAATATGTATGAGGGCACCAATGTTTTCAAAATTAATTAATAACCAATTTTATGTATGATATTTTATCTTTTCTTTTCTTTGGATGATTTGCTTCTATAATAAATTAATTAGTTAATATATTTTATTTATTCTCTTTATTTACTATTTTTACTTATTTGCTTGAAAACCTTATTCATTTTCTTTGCAATGCATTATACCAAAAAGGAGGCAGTGGATTAATAAATAAAAACCTAATTATAATAAAACACCTAATCAAGATGTCAAGTAAGAGTGATGCCTCAAACATCGATCTCTATTTGGACATAAAAAGGTTGAGAATCACTTCCCAACATTTTGTTGGGTGGCAACTCCAAGATACTTGCCTCTTTAAGCCCATATTGGATGCTTTCATAGGTTTACCATCAACAATAATTTGGGTTAACCCATTTTTATTATGAACTGGCCAGTTTATGAGTTATAGTGAGCCTCATCCGATCTTGAACCCTAAAAGTGAGCTTTCGAGAACCAACTTGGAATCAAACAGGCTCTACCATATATCATATGCCTTTGATGTACCTATTAGATATTGGCAGTCATGGTAGTGTGGGCTACCTTTATGAACTGTAAGCTCTATAGTATGGAATCCCAAGGGGCCTGCAAGCATGTTTGCTTGTAGTGGCAAAGGAATTGAGGATGATATGGCACCAAGATGGCCATAGTCTCATGGTGAATTGGTTTATATAAATTAGTTCTAGTTCGTGGAAGCTGTTATGAGCAGATGGATTTTGTTAGTTTTGTGATGATTAAGATGATAGAAACGGACAAGGGTAGCGATGTAAGGCGTGGAGCAAATTGGTTCTCTAGACAACTTAAGCAATCTGGACATAAGTTCATCTCTGGTGAATTTACTTCGCTCTTCTTTATTTTCTGGTCCCAAAAATTTACGTTTTTATCTTCAAACTAAGATACAAAATCCCTAATGGGGTACTGTTGTCATTTTCTGTATATTTTTTTCTTCAATTTTGTGATAAGAGTTTAACAGATAATGCCTGTCTCTAGTTTCACCTTCTTTCCTCTTTCATTCTTAGTGTTATTTGTTATATTTTTTTTAATTTTGCAAGGTTTGAATGGTGTTGTTGCCGGTGACTTTGTATCTTCAGATAAATCTTACAAAGAGAGAATTAAGAAATTAAGTGCTGTTAATAGAGCTAGTTCGAGCAAATAGGAGAATTATGAAATGGGTTGTGACGTAGCTGATAGAAAAGAATCACTTCCTTCACAAGCTCCTTCCATTAGTGGTTCTGCTACCAGTAAGAAATTCAAGCTGCCTAGAAAGGTAGGCTATTAATTATATTGGATACACGGGTGCGTAAGTTAATTTCCATTTCTGATTAGTTGTTAATTTGTTCTTTTCTTTTCTCGTGTGTTTATTTAAATTGTTGATTTGATAAATTTTGCATTGCCAGTGTCTTCTTCATTTGCTTCAAATGAGGTGTAAAGAATATTGTGGACTGAGTTGGAGTAAATCAAACTGAAATTATGCATTTTGAATCGATTATTTAACTATGAAACTAGGTTAGATCTTTGGCCTTTTTGTTTTACACTCTCGATAAGTGATGCATATCTTTGTTGTGGTTAATCCCAAGCTTTGAAAATTCTGCATGGTCTATTATGGCAATTTCCTTTATTTCTTTGCTAGCCATGTCTGTAATGTTGGCTACTTTTTTCTTTGTACGTAGGCATCGAAGGTGGAGAATTGGATACATGCTTTGACGGAAACTAGTTTTATTTCAGGATTTGAATCCCAAGGAGATATGTAAGTTTACCTTTGCTCTTTTCCCGTGTAATTCTTATTTTAGTTTCTTATCTGTAAAAGCATCTATATATCATCTCTAATTTCTTTAAAAAAAACAACACCAGTAATATTTTTCTTAGTAATATTTTTCTTTGAATGGCCTATATTTGCTTTCTGAACTTTTCTCTAAACAAACAAGTTCATTATGGTTCTCAGGAGCTATGCATGACATGAGGGCTGAAGGGTTTTCTTTTGTTACAATGAATCGTATGTTTAAGAAAAGTACTTTATTTTGGAGTTCATTTTTCCAAGTTTGAAAATACAAACTATTTGGCTTTCCTTTTCCTTTGCAGGTTCTTTCTTTATGCAAATTGTTGTATGGAATCACTCTTAGACCTGACGGTTGTTCCTATATTTAATGAAAATGATGCAATCAGCACTAGGAAGAGGGAGCATGATAGCAAAAGTAAAAGCTGCTGTCAATGCTGCTTATGCTGGCATCCTTATTGTTATAACCAGGTACAGTTGTGTGCAATATTGTGAAGCATGATTCTGGGTGAAACTACAATTTCATTTGATAACAGCCATCGATTTGTTGCTATTAACATGAAACATAGGGTTAATTTTAATAAACTATTATCAGCTATAGATATTTAGGAAGTTTGTAGTTGAAACAATGTGATGGAAGAGATATCCAACTTACCTCTTTGCCTAGTATTTTCTACTTTTATCCAAGTGTTTGAGATGTGCAATGATTTTTGTGCTATGTGTTTTGAAGTGGATATGCTCCTGGGAACATAATGAAAGTCCTTCAGGGAGAGCAAATTGGGACCCTCTTTCATCTAGATGCACATTTGTGGGCCCCTGTTAAAGAAGTTGGTATGCGTGACATGGCAGTTGCAGCAAGGGACAGTTCTAGACGGCTTCAGGTAAACAACAATAGATGTAATATCCCACATCGGCTAGCTTGGGAGAGTGACTGGGCTTTATATGTGCGACCGATCTCTGACTTAGTACACGCGTTTTCCAGAAAGAGAAAAACAAATCCGTGAGGGGTGGGAAAAACCCGGCCCAAGCTACCGGGCACTTCCAAAGCGGACAATATGTGCTAGGCGGTGATCGGGGCGTTACAATTTGGTATCAGAGCCGACCCGGGCTCCGAGTGTGTCAGTGATCCCGCGTGGACGCTGGGCCCCTAGGGGGGTGGATTGTAATATCCCACATCGGCTAGCTTGGGAGAGTGACTGGGCTTTATATGTGCGACCGATCTCTGACTTAGTACACGCGTTTTCCAGAAAGAGAAAAACAAATCCGTGAGGGGTGGGAAAAACCCGGCCCAAGCTACCGGGCACTTCCAAAGCGGACAATATGTGCTAGGCGGTGATCGGGGCGTTACAATAGATGCATGCTGTAGGATATGCTATTTTTATTAGCTTATATATTTCCTTAATATTTATTCAGTAGCGAGTTCTGAAGTCTGGAAAGGCAAGAGTACCGATTTGATTTACATGTTTTCATCACCTTTCCATTCATTTTTTTATTACAATTTATTGATTCTTATTTCTGTTCATTCCAACTATTTGATTTGACAGTACATTTGCTTTGATTCTTTTATTTCATCAATCAATTAACATTCTGTCTTTTTTTGTTATTGAATGACATGTTGACTAGGACAGATTAAAAGTTTGGCAAACTCTATTCGCGTGCTTGCCAACATGGAAGATCCAATTGGTCAGGTTTTGAAAAGAACTGAGGTAGTTATTAATGTCCTTGTGGATCATAATTTTAAGAATCGTCATTCATCTTTATCACAGAGTTCAATAAGAATATTTTTATGAAATAAATAATTGATTTCAATTTATGCAAAGTTTTCTCAAGCTTTTGACAATAGCATGATTTCCTCTTATTACTTACAAACTTGTGATGTGTCTAATATATTTTGTCTCCAGCTTGCAGATGGACTTGTCTTAGAGAAGATATCTTCTCCTTTAGGTGTTCTTCTGATTATTTTTGAGTCCCGACCAGATGCACTTGTGCAGGTAGATTACAATATATTATTTAGACCTAAATCTTCACCTTTATTGTTTTTGCCATGGTTCAGTAGGGTATGGAAGAGTGTGCATGTGTGCGTGCATGTGTATATATTATGATGTAGTTATTGAGCTCTATTATTTTATTTTCTCTGGCTCTGAGATTAAGATTGGGGAAAGTCAAATTGGCATTTCAATTTAAATTTTTCCTCTCACTTCAAAGAGGATTTGCATGGTTCTTGTCATTTTCTTTACTAAATGCATGCCTAAAGTCTTGAGTCAGGATAGCTTGGCAATTCGAAGTGGGAACGGACTCCTCTTAAAAGGAGGAAAGGAGGCCAAGCGTTCAAATGAAATTTTACACAAGGTTTGCCCCTTCAAGGAGATTGTTATTTCTAGAAAGTTGTTTGTGTGGAGACATTTATCAAAAGTTTGAAAATTAATCAAATCATATATTAATTTTTTTCATCATTTATACAAATTATCACTACAACCATCCCAAATACAGTTGGATTTCACAGGAAGTTGTTCTTTCTGTATTCAGATGGAATATGTCACGTGTATGTTGATAAATCTGCTAATATGAAAATGGCAAGGCGTATTGTCTTGGATGCAAAAATAGACTATCCAGCAGCATGCAATGCTATGGTAATTTTACATTCAATTTTATTATTTATTTAATATGATCTCATTCCTGATAAATTGCTGAAGCTACTTGTGTAAATCTGGATTCACATTTGTTATAACTCTTTTCTCATCAATGACCATGGTCTGTTGTCTTGGTGTTCATTTCTTTTATTGCAGGAAACACTTCTTGTGCACCAAGATTTAGTGCAGTCTGGTGGGCTCAATGAGCTTGCAGTTGATCTTCGCACTGAAGGTTGGGATTCCCTGTCAGCAGCATCCCATCGTGATTATGTCATTTAATGACTTTTCATTTTTCTTGTTGGGATTTTATTTTATACATCCCATCATGATTATGTCATTTTAATAATTTCTCCTGTTTTTAGGATGTCTAAAGGTTATTTTAAACTTGAAATAGAAATGATTATTGTGAGCTTGGTGACATACCAGTGATCAGCTGTTAATTTTTCAGCAGATAGCAAGTCTCCCTATAACCTTATATAATGAATTGTGATTATGTATCTATTAAATTTTTTGATGTCTTGATAAAAATAAATTTCCATCTTGATATGGGGATTGTTATGCAAATCTCTAAATTGAAATAACACTATGAAATACATGGAATGTTACATTTCATTTGTTTTAAATTGTGGTTTTTCTCAATTGCTCTATTGGTCAGATTATAATAGGCTGAGATAACAATTTTTCTTTTATTCATAGATTAATTATTAGTTCTTAATTCAGAAGTTGTAGGGCCAAGAGATTAATTCTCACATCCATATACTGTGTATAAATTATTATAGTCAATCTTTTGGTGGTTTTGATGTTCATCACTAATGCTATTGTACGTTTTGAAAAGATAAGACGTATAAATGAAGTGGGATGTGTCCAAGGAGAGCATTCTAAAATCATTATTCAACTTTCTTTCAGCTGTGGTTGTTTTTAATGGAAATTTTGGAATTTGCAAAGCATAAAGAGTCCCTTCAACCTCTCATCAAAATCAAAAATAATTTAGTAACAGAATAGCAACGAAAATTCCGTCGCAATTTTTTTTATAATTTTCGCTGAATTTAGCAATCGAAACTTCAATTCGATTGCTAGAAATAGTAACAAAAACTGATTTCAGTTGCTAAATATAACAACGAAAATTTATTTTGGTTGCTAAATATAGCAACGGAAATTCTAATTCTGTTGGTAAAAATAGCAACGGAAAATAATTTCCGTTGCTAAAAATACCAACCGCAAAATTTGCAACCGAATGTTCCGTTGCTATTTTCCATTGCTAAGTTTTATTAGCAATGGAAATTCAATAAATTCGGTTGCTAATTTTCGTTGCTATTTGCTTATTTTCTTGTAGTGGCTCAAGGCGGATGAATGCATTTGAAGGCCATGATGAACGAGTCATGATTGCTATAGATTTGTATTTAAATTTCAAGTATTTTATTTATTTCTACAATTGGTCTATAATAATAAATGATTTTTTGAATGCTAACTTAAAAACTAACCAAAAGATTTTTTATAATTTTTAGTAGGATTTTTCTAAAATAAAGGAGACCAATGTCCCATTTTTCATCCATCAAATAATATGTAAAAAATAAGGATTTTTCTTTATAGATATAAAATATTTTTCTACCTTAAAATTAATCAATGCAATATTTGAAAAGCTATAAATGATCAAATATATCCATTTTTATCCAAAAATGCACCTAAAATTTCCTTCCTTAAACATGCATACGGGGACCAAAATCCCCATCTAAATGAACATTATAAATGAATTACACAGTTTATGGATGATTTGTTTTATTCTTTCAACTTTATATGTAATTATGCTATGTTTATTGCTTTTCTTGATTAATTTGCTTTATTGCTTTCAAATGTGAATATGTGCGCCTTCTAATTCTTTGTTATGATAATGCATGAGAAGAAAGATAAAATAATTAACCTTATAAACTTGTTTATAAATACACTTAACCGAGGTATAAATAAAAGGGGTTCCCAAACCATCTCTTATTTATGCCTTATAAGGTTAGAACTTACTTTTTAATATTTTATTGAGTTGTGACTATATGATATCAATCCTGTGGTGCCCAATTGATGTCCTCGTAGGTTGATTACCAATAATGGAATAAGAATAGATCGAGATATTATATCATACCTTTTTAAGGCTCGACACTTGGCAAATTGGATTGAATCCTTATCCGTTACAAAATAACCAACTTTCACGAGTTAAATGAACCTTCATCCAATCTCAAACCCTAAAAGTGAACCTTTGAAAACCTATCGGACCCCTAAAAGGTGTTTGACGCACATCACAATAGGAGATTATTAGTGTTATATCCTATAGCCTATGTAATTGGGATGTATTTCATATACATTATAACATTTAGTTATTTTTTAAAAAGCTACATTCATTATTTAGTGTTATGTTATTGCATATGTTTGATCACTCTCTTAAATTATATAATAAAGTTCCTGATATATAAATAATGTATATAAAATTATGAAGAGTTCATGATATGATATTTCTACTACACACAAATATGTACCTTAAATATCTCTAGTCATACTATTAATAAGAAGGGGCATTATTAATATGGATATACTAGCATATGTTATACTCATTTACTATGTCAAGCAATATTTCTCATAAGTTACAAGTATAGTGATATTTGAAGTAAAAATGTGGATGCTTATTTGAGAAATAAGTACATTGAAGACTTGATAAAGAGAATCTTAACATCGATACTCATTCTATACCGGTTAAGAGAGCCTATACATATCAATAATGCAAGTATCCTAAGGCTTGAGGCCTTCATAGTAATCTCAAGTGGGAAGTTATGTGCTTTGATACATGTGTTTTTACTCCTTTTAAGGGGTATACATAGCTCGATCATTGCATATAGTATGAAATATTTAAAGGTAGTTAAATGACCAATATAGGATTCACCATCCTAGAAAAGAGTGGATAATTTATCTCACTATTATTATACTTTTTATTCAAAAAACTTTAGCCAAATTGGAAATGCAAGGTGGTAGAGATTTACAAGGGCATTTGGAAATAAAGATGAAAGTATGAGAATGAACATATTTAAGTTCATAGAGTTTGAAATTAATCCATCCTCTTAACTTAAATGGGATATATATAGGGTGAAAAAAGTAATTGCATGTTAACTATATATGGAATGGTTAAAGTCAAACCACTAACAATTCTATCACTTAAATAGTCATCATACTTGGTGAAAAGCCTTTAATTATTTGTATATGAATGCATGCAAATATCAATATGAGAATATTAATATTAATATTAATATTAATATTAATATTAATATTAATATTTGATTTGAATTATGAAATCATAAATGAATTATGACCTGTAGTTGCATTATATACTCCTAAGCTGTAAAAAAACCCAAAAGATCACACTTCAAAATGAAGGGCATTGAGGTAAAAACATGTAGTTTACTATGATATAAGATATCATAATATTGATTAGATGTGAAGAGAAAAATGAATTTGGGCTTAAAAGCCCAAATGACTATAGAGAAATTCTCTCCAATACTCCCTATGCATAGAAGATGGAGAAATGGGTTTGAGGCCTCCAACTTACTTGAAATAATATTATAATTCGTAAATGTTATTAGGGCTATTATGTTATTAATTGGGCTGAATTAATGTAATTTAGGCCAGGGAGAAAAAGTAACTATGCAGGATGGCCTTTCTAAGGTTCTTTACGCATACGATTAGAATGGGTCTAAGTGTGTGTGGACTTTGAGCCCACATATTTTAGCTCAAACTAAAGTCCACTAGGCTTTAATCTAAGCCTACTCTAATAAGATTTATGTATGCATATAAAAAATTTATTTAAGAGAGAATTAGGTCAACACAAGTTACACATATTTTTCTCTCCTCCTTTTCATAGTGGGTGAATTCTCCTATATTAGCCTCAAGGACAATTCAAGTTTTGTGTTTTCATCCGTTGTTGGTTCTTGATCCCTCCCTTTGGTGTGTACACTTTTAGAGGTATTCTGCCTTAAATACTATGGTTTGCAACAACCTACAGAGTTTAATCAACTATCAAAAACTTTTTAGTTAAAAAGTAATCCTATGAACTTAGCTAGACTCTTTTTTTTTAATGACAAGATCATCGTTTTAGATGTATGAATATTTAAATGCCACCTTTACATATGATGCATGAAGCCATACATGAAATCCAACAAAGGCCACACAACTGCTACTCTATTTTCTGTACCAATTCTTATATTGATATGTCAATCTTGTTGTACTATGTTTTTGTTTATTAAACTTTAACACTATGAGTTTTATATTGTGTTAATTTTGAAATTTATATAGTGTTAATATGTCACTAACTTTATATTAATATCTATGATAATGGTACAATGTTAATGTATATAGTGTTAAATATTTTATGATTATGATGATGAAATAATTATATATAATTTATTATTTAAAATAAAATTTTACTTTTAAATTTAGGGAAATTAAAAATTATATCCACACCAAATAAATAAACACATAAAATTTTGATTTAGTGATACACAATCAGCCAAAGATAAAATTATTTTGAGATTTGTTGTACATTTGACATCAGAGATATCACTTGAAAATTTTAAAAAGTTTTGAATTAGATAATTATTATAGCTATATAAATTCTTAAAAGTGCATTCAATGTTTAGATTTTTTTTAATTGTTTATATTTTTATTTTTTTTGTTTTAAATATTGCTCAAACTCTTCAAATTAAGCCAAACATAATTCAAAGGAAGACTATAGAATTTTAAAATTAAATTTTAATTAGAACTTATTGAAATATATTAAGTTTATTTGTTTGTTTTACAAATATTTAAAAAGATGTTTCAACACGCAAGATATACTTTGTAAGTTGATTTTAAAATATTTTTATTGTATGATAATGTATTTTTTTTCATTAAGTTGAGATTTTATATATATATATATATATATATATATATATATATATATATATATATATATATATATATATATATATATATATATATATATATATATATATATATATATATATATATATATATATATATATATGAGTTGAAGCGTACAATTCTTTTGGTTGTTAGTTATATTTGTTGATTGTCTCCAATTTTCAAAACAATTATAATATTTGATTTTAAAAATATTCAGATTTTCAAGACAATATTAGATATTTACAAATATTAGGACAGCACCGAACCGTATATACCCCTACTTTCAAGTATGCCGCTTCTACAATAATTTATTATAATAATGGAACAAATTAATTTTCTTTTTTTTAAGTAAATTAGTAAAAGTTTAGGGTAATTAATAAGTTTTTTTACTCTAGATAAAAAAGAAAGTTGACACGTATTTGTGAATAGACTTGGTATAAATTAAAAAAAAAATTAAATTATTTAATACTCATCCCATCCCATTAAATTATCATTTTTTACTTAAATCATCAATATTAAGACAATAGTTGATTTTGCATAATTATTTTATAAAATGTTATATTAAATAGACTAAGATGTCCTCTCTTAATATAGGCTATTATAGTAAAATGTTTTTAAAAAAATTAGTTAAGTTTTTATTAAATAGTTCATCGACATTATATAAATGATAAAGTTAAAAACTATCTGTTAAATATTATTTTAAAATTTTCAAAGTCACAATGTGATGGGATACAAAAATAACTAATTATAAGGATTATAATTTATATTCGTGCACGTGTTGTTATAAACATAATGGCTCGCGCATGATAAAGTGTAAGGAAAATTTTTTTTAATAATGTTTTTTAAAAATAAAAATTACAAAAAAGGGGTGTGTCATAAACAATTTATGGAATTGGGATGTTTTCAAAACCGTTCTGACATATAGTGGTTTCAGATTATGGGACCAACGGGAGGAAAATATGATTTTTCACTAAAATTGCTAGCACTGCAGAGGTTTCAGACCTAAAACCGCTGCCAGTCATAGCGGTTTCAGTGTCTGACACTGAAACTACTATGACTGGCAATGGTTTTAGAGGAATGGGCGGGATCCGCATTTTAAAATATATTATATTTATTAGTTTGAATTTATTTTTTAAATAAGGTGTTGTGATTTAATGGCAAAAATGTGTACAACGTGTTCTATGAAGTCATAGCTTCAAATCTTGTTATCATCATTATTTTTTATTTTTAATATTAAATATATATTGAATATTTGAATCATCAAAATTAATTTAATAGTAAGACTCTATTCTATAATTTAATTTACAATTAATTTTTTACATTAATCTTTGTAATTTAATTAATTAAGATTTTATAATTAATTTTTTAAAATAAATAAAGAAATTCAATTTATTAGTTAGCTAATTAATAGAAATTCAATTTATTTATATTTAAAATTACTAATTGTTCGGCCTTATTGACAAATTTGTCTAATGTTATATTCATGGGTCAATTTCATCCACAGTCACTGAACTTATCACTTATCGTGTAAAATGTAATCGAATTTTTTTCTTGACTTAAATGTCACTGATAGGGGTGTGCAAAACCAAATCGGAACCGAGAACCAAATGGATTTCGATTTATTTCGTTCGATTATTTTGGTGTTCGGTTATTTCGATTTGGTTCGATTTCTCAAATTGAAAAACCGAAGAAACCGAATCGATCAAACTTCTTAAAACTCATCGTTTTGCTCTCTGTGTGTGTATATAAATGTATATATTTAATGGCCATTGTATTTTCAAATTTGCAATCCCTAATAGCCGCCTCCTCTTCCTTTCTCTACCTTCTTCGTTTCTTTTTTGGATCTTGGATTCTTCCTGTTAATTCTTTTGATCTGCTATTTTGGGTTGCGTTCCCAGGCTACTTGATCTTTTCCTTTGATTTGTTTATGATTACTTAAGTTAGGTCTGTGGCTCTGCTTTCAGTTGCTGCTGGTTTGTTGCCTTATGAAGGTTCCTTGTTTTTAATTATGTTGCTCTTCCTGGGTTTAATTTGGCTTCTGCATTGTTTTTGTTAGCATTTTGTGCAATGGCTTCTTCTCTCGGTTTTTAGCATCTATTGTAGTCTTCTTGGGAGATCTCTTTCTTCAGCCTATTTTGTTGCTTTCCTTGGCTATTGATTTTTTTTTCTTTAGGCCTGATGTTTTGTTGGCTAGTTGTGTTTATATCAAATAAACAATGAAGCAATCTTGATACATTTAAGGGAAACCAACATCTCAAAATAACTACATTAATAATGATTTGATATTTATAGCCATACAATTAAGTTGTTATGGTGAGCCACTGACCAATTAAAAGCCCAATTTATAGTGAGCAACCGACCAATTAAAAGCCCAATTAAAAAAGCCCAATTATAATTTTGAACTGAATCGAACCGATTGAAATTATTTCGATCAATTCGGTTTTTGGTTCTATAAATTTTGATTTCGATTTGGTTTTTATATTTTTCAAATTTCGATTTTCGGTTTGATCTAAAACCAAATCGACCATTTGTACACCCCTAATCACCGAACCGACCATTTTCATAAAAATTATGTTTACCAATTTTCGGCAAAGGTCCTCGCCGAATTGATGACATGGAATGTCACATCACATGACTAAATACATATGGAGGGAATTTATTGACACATCATCTGCTAACGTGTCAAATTTGACATGTCAACAGCCACATCACCGAAGCCACCCACATCAGCAAGCATGCTCAAACCACATCATTCCAAAAGGCAACGTTAGCAAGCATACACCACCAAAAGGCAAGCAAAGTTAGATTGTAGGTTGGGCCTTAGCCCAAGGCTAAGTGAATGTGGATCATTTTTTCATGTTATTAATTAAGATGCGGGATAATTATAAAGGAAATAACAAGCCTTTAGCTTTCCGATGTGGGATTTGCCAGTACAAATAGAAAAATGTTCCTCATCCATTCAGACAAGATTTACCAATACAAGCAAAAAATGTTCCTCATCCATTCAGACAAGATTCACCAACATAAATAGAAAATGAGGATGGAGAACTCAATTGAATTCATTCTTCTAATAAGTGAAATAACATGCAAACATTTTAGTGATTCAGCAACACAACACAAACAGAGTTGTTTTATTGGTCAAGCTAAGCTTGAAATCCCTAAATCCAGATTTAAAAAAAAGTAGCAAAATCCTCTTCCTATCCTACACTCCGCCGTCTCCGCTGCCATTGCCACAGTTCATTTTTCCTCAACCAGAAAACCAAGAATCTAACTTCTAAGCCATGAAGCCAATCGCCTCACTGGATATTTTCAGAACTCCCAATCAGAGATCAATGTGGCATCGAGGATTAGGATAATGGATGATAGCCAGCCCTCCTCAGTTGCCAACCATCAAAGCTTCTTCTCTCCATTTCTCCATAAATGACAAGATTAATTTTTTCCTTTTTTGCTAAAGCTCTATTTTTTGGTTGCTAAGGATATTTTTGAGGAAGGGTTTTGCTGAAGCTCTATTTTTTGGTTACTGAATGATAGGGTTTTCGACCTCTCTTCAATTCATGAGCCGAAACTACTGAAGAAGAAGAACAGCGAATTGGGGATGTAAATTTAAAGAGGTTAACATAAAAACGATTTACTACGACTTAGAGAATAGATGATAAAGAAATTGCTGAAGAGAAAACCATTTCTTCAATTTTATGAGCTTGTGCAGACTAATTAAGCATGAAGGAGAAAGGGAAAATATGAAATTGAGAAGAAGTGAAGTTGGGTAGTGATGTATTAATGTCCGTTAATAAGAAAATAAATAAAACTATGCATATTAAGTTTAGGAGTGGAGGAGCAGGGAAGATTATGATTTACAATTGCATGTTTGATTGATTTATTGGCTGTGCTGGATGCTATTTTTTTCTCTCTTCTCTTGATCTGTTGGTTGTATTGGATTAATGGTAAGCTACTTTTGGAAGGGATGTTTGCTTTTGGAGCATCCATGTTGAGCCTACTATCTTGACTGAAGTGGTTGTTTGCACTTGCCCAGGAGAATTTTGTGTCTAAAATGCTCCCATGTCCCCTGTCTTGGCAATCTGCAGCTCGCCGAACTGTCATGATCTTTTTCCTTACTGGTTTTTTGGTGTTTGGTCACCTTGCCTGATGTACGAGGAGCAGTGTTATTTTTGTTCATGGTTTTATTCATGGTGTGGAGAAAAATCTTGGTGAGCAGAAGAAGGAAAATGGGGAGTGTGAAGACAATCAAGAAGGAAATGGTTTCTGCCATTTGCATGGGATAGATATCCCACATCGAAAAGTGAAGAGGGGAGCATGGGTTTATAAGCCTGAAGGCTACTCATTCAGGCAAGATGTGTACTTAGGAAGGTAGTAAAGGCCCACTAACAACTAATACATGTTTGATTTCAACCGGTTCATAAGCTTCACTTGTGGCCCAATTCCCCTGCTCATGAGCTCCATCTGTGGCCCAATTCCTTTTCCTTCTGGTTGCGAATGCTTATGTGGCTTGATGATGTGGACTGATTTGACTTGTCAGCTGCTAACATGACAAAAAATATAGGTCTACATATGTAAGTATCTGATTTGGCATATCAGGTCAATATTCCGATGAAAGTCATTGTCGAAAATCGGTTAAAATAATTTTTTATATAAAAAAATGGTAAGTTCAGTGACATTTAAGTCGAGAAAAAAAATCGGTTACTTTTGCCTGATAAGTGATAAATTCAATAACCGTGGATGAAATTGACCCTTATATTCATCCATATCAACTTCAAAATGGTCCATCATTTTATTTATTTACAAAACTCCATGTTAAAATTCAACCTTTTTCAATTTTAGATATTTTTTATATATTAAAAAAATAAAATGGAGATACTTAAATAATAATTGCTGAATCGAATATTATAAAAATAGAATAATTACCCATCAATGAACATGGCTAATTACACTAATACTAAGTGGGAAATTGTTGGTCACTTTTTGTTGGCTAATTTCGTATTATACTATATTGAATAAATCGGACTAATAATACTAAAAAACTGCTAAAAACGATCTATTATTAATAGAATAATATTTATTAGTTTCATTTTGGCTCTTAAATATTAGCAATACAAGTATTTTTAAAATTGTACATATTTAAATTTTTATGAATTGAATATTTCTTATTACAATTCGGAAGCTAGTAGTTTATTCTACAAATTTAATGACACGAATCTTCTTCTGAACTAATTGAGGTATTATACCAAAATCGAAATAGAGTTTCATTCTTATAGTTCTTAGGAACTTAAATTGAATATCTATTAGATTAGAGAAATCTATTAAATGATTAAAAGGAAATAAATAATAATAAAAAAAATAAGTTATATAAGTAAATTTTAAATATTATGCAATAACATAATTAATATTAGATGCTTCTTAATTTAGCTTGATGATTATCCAAGCTACATCTGAAGCATAGGAGGTTTCAAATTGTTGGGTTGAACCAAGCTGGGATTTACAGCAACTCTAACATGAAGCCGGAGCTCAATCAGCCCACATTCGATATATCAATTTATTTATTAGTCAGCTTTGTTAGCAATTTTAAATATAAATAAATTTAATTTCTGTTAATTAGCTGACTAATAAATTAATTTTTTATTTATTTAAAAAATTAATTAAATTACAAAGATTATTGTAAAAAATTAATTGTAAATTAGATAATAGAATAGAGCCTTACTATTAAATCAATTTTGATGATTCACATATTCAATATTTATTTAATATTAAAAATAAAAAAATAATGATGATAACAAGATTTGAATTTATGACCTCATAAAACACAATGTACACATTTTTGCCATTAAATCACAACACTCTATTTGAAAAATAAATTCAAACTAATAAATATAATATATTTTAAAATAAGACCCCATCCATTCCTCTGAAATCGCTGTCAGTCATAGCGGTTTCAGTGTTTGACACATTGATACTGAAACTGTTATAACTGGCAGTGATTTTAAGTTTGAAATCGCTGCAGTTCCTAGTGGTTTTAGTGAAAAATCATATTTTCTTCACGTTGGTCCCACAATCTGAAATTGTTACGTGTCAAAACGGTTTTGAAAATACCCTAATTCCATAAATTGTTTTTGACATACCCCTATTTTGTAATTTTTTTTTAAAAAACACATTATTAAAAAAAAATTCCAGTATAACTGATCCATCATTGTGGGATTTTAATGGTCATTTGCTTTAAGAGTACTCAATCTGTTAATAATAAATTCAATATTCGAAATTAATCCACAATTCCAAGCTGTAGAGATTATCGGCAATATTATTTGCTATTACAATTTTTTTAATTATTTTTTAGGTTAATTTTATTCATAATCATTAAATTTATAGTCACATAATTTTTTTTTCATACAAAGTATTTTAACTTCTAAAATATTATAATTAAAATTTTTTTTAAGAAAATTATAGTATTTTTTAGAAGAATCATGAATTTAGAATTTAAAATTTAAATACTGATATAATTTATTTACACGTATCTTGTCATGTAGCTTTTATTGTAATAATCTTCTTCAAGTAATATATTTTTTAATTGACTGAATATATAGTTGTCTGCAAGCATTAATGAAATTAACTTTATTTTCCGGAACTTAAAGCTTTCAAGGTTATGGGACAACCACTTCTCAGTCTTGGAATGTGCGATTTCTTTTCCAGGCTGGGATCCAAATCTTGAACTGTCCACCTGTATTTGCAATGGTAAAATTTAATAATATTAAGTAATTAATTTTAATATATCTTTCCTTTTTTTTTTTAGTTGCTTAGATATTAAATAGAACATCAGAAAAATTGAGGGGCCGCAAAAAAGAAAAAAAAAAGTAGAAGTTGAAGAATGAACCTGTATCCAGCAGTCAGTCTGTGTAGAAACACCAACATTGTTACTTTAGCCATATTCATTCCAAGACAAGTCCTGGGCCCTGACCCAAATGGTATAAAACTGTATGGTTTTTGCATTTCCTGGAAACATGAAAATATCGGTAATTAATAATTAATTTCATCTTATTCTTCTAAAAGAAAAAAAGAAAAGAAAAGAATAATGTAGTGTGAAGGAAGTGATTACATCAAATCTTGAAGGGTTGAATTGCAAAGGATTCTTGTACAAATCTGGGTCATAATGTATACAAGTTGCATCAATATTCACATTCCATCCTTTCTTTATTTCAAAACCTGAGAAAAATAGATAAAATAGAATTTAGATTTTTTTACCTATTTGTTGATATATATATATATATATATATATATATATATATATATATATATATATATATATATATATCCACTTTGAAAGTTAAAACAAAATAATTAATGGACAAATTTATTTTCTTGGAAATTCAAGCATTTGGATGAAACTTGCCGTCAATTATGCAATCATTTAGTGCGACTCGAGGAAACCATAATAGGACATTTGACATTCTCAACGTTTCTTTCACAACCTGTACAATTCACAAAAACATATATATATATATATATATATATATATATATATATATATATATATATATATATATATATATATATATATGTTGTTGTCATGGAAAACCAAAGGAAATAAAAAGAAAAAGGTTTGGCCAATTAGAGTTTGATGCAATCTAACCTTTAAGCCATAGGACATCTTGTTAAGATCTTCAAGGGAAAGTAAGGTTCCACGTGGTTTGTTTTTTTTTTACTATGGACAATTGTTCCTCCTGTAAAAAGTATGTGAAAAATAAAAATGAATAATGTCAATTTTCTTTAAAAGAATTAATTATGTGAAGACATTTGTCTTCAAAAAAAAACTAAACTAACCCTAAGTCGATGTTGAGCTTCTGTATTTTCATCCAAGAATTTAACACTCCACATCATAGCAGCTGCAGTGGTGGTCTGACCTGCTATTATCAATGTTAAGAGATTATCCATAATTTCTTGATCATCTAACTTTTCATTCCATGGAAATGAATCTCTTTTTAACATTTTTTCAAGAAAGTCTTCCTGATTCTCTGTTCCTCTTCTTCTTTCAGCTATCATCTTTTTGAATGTTTCCATGAGCCTCTCACGTGCCTGTTTTAAATATATTCTTATTAGTATAATCAGGTAATATAACATATTCAAAATAAAAATCCATTTTTGAGAAGTCTTTGACTCAATAACTTAAACAAAGAAAAATAACTTAAGCAAAGAAAAAATCACCTGGAGGAATTCAAGTTTTGGTTAAAATATCGCAATCAAAACTTCTTTGATTTTCAGCTAGAATTGAAAATAAATAAAATTTAATTCAACTACTTGTATTAGTTAATTCCTTTTGATAATAAATATGATCCATGCTCATCTCTACTTATATGTTGGATCAATATCCTTATTTATAAAATTAAGAAATAATACGTAAAAATACATTTGTATTTGGTAAAAATGATAAGTTGTCAAAGTTACGCATTCATACCTAATTTTTGCATGTTTTTATAATATGATGTTATCAAAATTTGGTACTTTTCACTTGTTTTGTGATTTTGACCATTGTAGGAGTTAAATTTGTAAGAAATGAACAATTTTGTGGCTGATTGGAGCTGATTTGCAAAAATCATAAAGATTTGGAGAAATTTGAAAGCACAAGCTGAAATCTGGGCAGATCTTGATATTAGCCTTGCCTAAGGCTAAGAGGTAAGGATAAGCCTTGGTGTTGCCCAAGGCTAAGAAAATGCCGACTAAGGCAGAATATTTCAATAGACCTATTTTGTGTGCGAGTTACCCTAACTGCTAAGGGAGCTCCAGCCGACTTTTGAGAAATAGTAGGCTATATTTTAGGGATTTGGAAGCAGTAATTTTAGGAAGTTTAGATTTTATTTAATATTTTATTTTATTTTTCTTATTTGGGTAGGACTAAACTAACTTTATTTGAGGAGTTTTATCAAGAATAAAAAAAAGAGAGATTAGATCTTCTTCTTCCTCATTCTTATGCTCTGTTTTAGTTCTATAATGGCCATGAGTGGCTAAACATTTATTTTGGTTAAAGGTTAATTCAAGAGTAGGGTTCAACCAATTTAAGTAAAAATGTTTGTACTTTAATTTCTTTTTTAATTTTACTTGAAGTTCATATTAATTACTGTGGTTTAAAGAAAGCATATTTTAATTGTTATTTGTTTTATATTTAATGAGATGCCATTGTTCATTTAATTAAATAATATATATCTAATTGAAGATATCAAATACGTAATTATTTGGTAGATTCAATAACAAGTGGCACTTAGTATAGCATCACTCAAAAAGGCTGTTATATTAAGTAAATATATGATTTGGTCTAAATCAATTTCGCGTGTAAGTTTGTTAGCTTAGCTTAATTGGGTCTTTCTAAATTGTAATGATATTAATAAATTAAATTTTTTCGCATGTTAAAGGCTTGTTTATTGGTTAGAGATTAATTATATTTTTACTTGATTAGCCTATTTATATGGAAAGATTGGTCGAAAGAGCGAAGCCGACGACTATAACCAATCCATTGCATTATTTTAGAATTATCTTATCTATGATTAGTAAATTGAATCATGCACTATCAATACCTTTAACTAAAATTTTTCATCCATTTGATTTTGTCTTTATTTATTTTCTGTATTTTTATTTTATTGTTTTAATTTTTTCATTTAATTCTTAGTTTACAAAATCCCCCATCATTTATTTTTAATTTGTTATTTTTTTTAGTTATTTAAAGAATTAAAACTCAACCAATTCCTATGAATTTGACTTTGCTCATCATTAATTATAAATTAGTTTTAAATAAAAAAATTTATTCTTGTTGGTTTCGACATCCATTAAATTTTGGCACCATTGTTAGAGATTGTTGACTATTAGTTTTAATTTTTTTTAAATGGTTGGATATTTATGTTATCTTGACTTAAAAAGTTAACATTTGACATCCTTGGTTCAGAATTTGGCTGCTGGAAATAGGCAACAATATAGAGCTTATCACCAAGGGAGCTTTTATGAACATGAAAGATTTTTAGATCTGCTACATTGGAGTTATGATCCATATGCGAATAATGACAATTTATGGTGGATGGGTCAGTCAAAGTTCAATTTTGGGGGATGGCCACAAACTTTCCATAATTTTCAGTTTATACAGCTTATTATATCACAACAAAATTGTTCAAATTCAGGTATGTCTTTTGAAGAAATTGTGAATTCAATTGCAACTAATATGCAACAATTTCAATAGAAAATAGAGAATAATACAAAAGTCAGGATTCAAAAATTGAAGAAACAAATTATTCAAGTGGCAACTTTGATAAGTAGATTAGAGGCTCAAAGAAGACTGTATTCAAAATCGATTATTAACCCAATGCAAAATATGAGTGCAATCACCTTAAAGTGTGAAAAAGAGCTGGAACAACCTCTACCAAATATACGTGATCAGAATGGTAAAGAAAAAGCTAATAAAAAGGTGAAAATTATGCAAAAAGGACAACCTAAGGACAAAGTTCTAGAACATGCCCCAACCATATCATCCAGCTCTCTTTTCTTGAGAGATTAGCCAAGTCCAAGAAGAAAAATAAAGAGAATGATATTCTTAAAATTTTTCGAAAGGTTGAGGTAAATATTCCTTTACTTGATGCAATTAAATGAGTATCTCAATATGGTAAATTTCTTAAAGAATCATGCACTCATAAGACAATGCTAATTAGTAATGAAAAGGTGAGTGTAAGAGAAAATATCTTTGTTGTGATTAGGAAACTACCTCCAAAATGTAAGGATCAAAGTATGTTTGATATCCCTTGTGTTATAGGCAATGTTATAATAAAAAAGAGCTATGTGTGATTTAAGAATTTCAATAAATATTATGCCATTGTCTATTTATTCATCTTTGCATATTGGTCCATTAAAAAGATAAATGCAATACTTCAACTTGCTAATAAGTCTACTGTTTATCCTGAAGGGGTATTGAAGAATATTTTAATACAAGTTGATGGGTTAGTTTTTTCTGTTGATTTTTATGTGTTTGACATGGAGGATGATAAATCCTCCAATTATTCAAATATTTTGTTAGGAAGGCCATTTCTCTGTATTAGTGGTTATGCCTTAGGCCATATATTTAGTTTTTGATGTATCAAATTTCATTTTGTAAGATTGGGTTTTCTTCATATTATATTTTTTAGCATGTTACAATATAATAATATTTGTAAATAATAATTTAATGTTATTTTGACTATCCCTAGTTATTTATCATTAAAGCAATAATGATAAATAAAAACTAGTACGAGTTTGATAATCATGGGATAATTATATATGGTGATATAAATCAAATTTGTAGGTACTCGTTGGAGAAGAGAGTACTGGATAGACCTGTTATGAGATACTATATGGGTTAATATCATTAGTGATCTCATAATAGTTATAATATCGATCCTTAGACCTAAAATTATCATAGTATCCTACATAATTAACATTATATTTTGATATAATTAAATATTATCTTTAATTGGATAATAATAAAGGTTATGATTGGAAATGATAAGAATCATGTAAAGGATAGTGAATAATCAAAATGAAATTTATCCCTCTCTTATGAAAGAGATATCTATTGGGCCCCTCGATAAGTAAAAACTGAGAAATGTATGGCCTTGCTCAAATGAATTGATGGAGTGATCAATATCATTTGATATTATCAGTCTACTTAGTAATGGAGAAATTATATATTTGAACAAAATAAGTTTGACATGGACTATAACATATGTTTAAACAAGATATCATGTGACAAAGGGATTATAACATGTTCTATTAGGTTAAAATTGAATTATCGATATTCATATTATTCGGGTAGTCGTAATGTCTAGTTAGAAGCTGCTTATGACTTGTGGATTAATGATGGGATTAGGGCCCGCAGCCAATATAATATGAACCTATTAGGTCGCAAAGATAAAATATGATGAATGGACTAAGAGTTAATTCGGACATTTCAAATTTTATTTTGTGATATATTAAAATTCAAAATAAATAAATAAATATTAATTAAGATTAATATTATAATTCTTATTTTAAATAAGAAATAAAGTATTTCTTATTTTAATAAGAAATATAGGCCCAAAATTCTCTCTCTCTCTTAATTATAGTTAGGTCACCTATATATATATATATATATATATATATATATATATATATATATATATATATATATATATATATATGGTTTAAAAAAACCCTAAGAAGACATACTAAAAGGTGTGAGTCATCATCCTTGAGAAAGTAAAAAGAGAAAATCATTTTTCTCTATTACCTTAGTCACGAAAGAAGGGAGCTAGCACCCCAGGCAAATTTGTTCGTTATGTTTGAGTGTGGATACCGATAGACGGTGTTCATTTCGTGTGAGGCAGCATCTACAAGACAAATTTATGTTTTAAGAGATTAATAATCGTTACTTTCTCTTCATTTAATCAATTGGATCGCATGGATCTTGGTGGATTTCATTTATCCACTGCAATTTTATTTTGTTTTTTCTTGTCGAAACCCAACAGTCAGTACATCCAAAGTAAAAACTAATGTGCATGAAGGTACACTACCTATGAAATTTAATGGAAAAATCATTATATATTATGTTTATGATACTAAGAATTCATGTTGGAAAATTTGTTGGTTTGTTATTGCTGATTGTACTTTTGAATTTTTATATGGATTGATTACAATTTGTGCATATTTTGTTTCACTAAATTTTTTTAACAATCTTTTATTGATGGAAGTTTGGTTAAAATTTTGATGGATTGTTAAAAATTTTTTTAGTGATTTCTGATCTTGGGATCTATTTTTAACTTTGTTAGATTGCTATCATTTATTATTTTCTATTGCATCAGCACATTTTGTGAAAATATTTTTATGGACTTAAGCATATATTTTGTCAAAAGAACTTTTACAGCTTGATATTCATCCAATTTTTGCATTTTAGGTGTTATTTAAAGTATTAGCAGTGCACATTTGTTCCTTAAATTTTTGTATGAAATTAAGTTTTTGATATCTTGCCCTTAAGCACTTTGATAATCTTCATTCTCAATCCCAAGGAAACACATTTGCTTAGAAACAACATCTTTGACCATTTGGATTTTGGTTTGATGAAATGTTGGGCAAAATTGACTAGATTTAATGGTTATTTACTCTTTTTCATACAATTTATGGTGGCTTAAATTATTTTTTGAATTAGAAATACCAAGGTTTTAATTTTGAAGGTGAAATATAATTTTTGCATATTCTTAATTTGGTATATTTGCATATTATGATCTTGTTAAAACCACTTTGGATACTTATTTTGTATTGTGGGCTTTTGGATTGAGGAATTTAGTTGTCAGGATTAAAAAAAAGAAAAAAATAATAAAAAAAATTGCAATAAATTTTACTCCACTGTCTGCTCAAAATACGATTAAGAGTAGAGCTAGTAGCCATTTGAAATTGTGTAATCTAAGTAACCAGGTGTACATTCCTTATAAGCATTCTAATATTTCTTAGGCTAGAAAAATCGGGTATATGCGGATTAGAACTAGATATCCTCACATTCACTACATTTTGTGGGAGTAAATCAAGCTTGAATAAGTTTTATATATATATATATATATATATATATATATATATAGAAAAAAATTACTGGTTTCTTCTTTCCTTTATCCAATCAATTATGTGTGATTAAAGTGTCTAATTTGGTTTAATGAGTTATCTTTATGCATTGATTTAATCTTGAATTGAGACATAAAATTCTTACATGCTTAATATTATAAAACCTTGGTGCTTTTGGTTTGAAAAAAAAAATGATTGAGGAATCCATATTTTGATATGAATTTATGGAAGTGGTTATGGATTTTTGTTCCATTTTGGCTTGCATTTTTGTCTTGTCAAAATCTATGGGATGGGAGTCTATTTTTTGATGATTAAACTTTTGACATGATTGATTATGTGGTTTGATTCATGCTTGATGATAAGCATGGGATAAGTGTGGGGGAATTTGATAAGTGATCAAAGTTACGCATTTATACTTGATTTTTGCATATTTTTATAATATGATTTTTAGCAAATTTTGGTACTCTTCACTTGTTTGTGATTTTGACCAATGCATGAGTTAAATTTGTAAGAGAGGAGCAATTTATGGCCGATTTGCAAAAACCATGAAGATTTGGAGAAATTTGGAAGCAAAAGCTGAAATTTGGGTAGATTTGGACATTAGCCTTGCTCAAGGCTAAGAGATGAGTGTAAGCCACACCTTGGCCTTGCCCAAGGCTAAGGAAATGGTTATTAGCGAAGAACATTTCAATAAAACTATTTTATGTGCGATTTGTCCTAGCCGCCAAGGGAGTTCTAGCCGACTTTTGAGGAATATTAATTAGTCTATATTTTAGGGATTTGAAGGCAATATTTTTAGGAAGTTTAGATTTTATTAAATATTTCATTTTAGTTTTTTATTTGGGTAGGATTAGACTACCTTTATTTGAGGAGTTTTATTAGAAATAAAAGGGGAGAGATAAGATCTTTTTTTCCCTCCTCATTCTCATGCTCTATTTTAGTTTTATAATGGCCATGAGTGGCTAAACATTTATTTTGGTTAAAGATTAATCCAAGGGTAGGATTCAACCAATTGTTGTAAGATTGTTTGTAATTTAATTTCTCCTTTAATTATATGTGATGTTCATGTTATTTACTGTAGTTTAAAGAAATTATATCTCGATTGTTATTTGTTTATGTTCAATGAGGCGTCATTGTTCATTTAATTAAATAATATATAGTTGATTGAAAATATCGAATCCTTAATTATTTGGTAGATTTGATAAAAAGTGGCAATTAATATAGCATCACTCAAAAGGGTTGTTATATTAAGTAAATGCATGATTTGGCTTGGTCTAAATATTTGCTTGTAAGTTGGTTGGCTTAGGTCGGATCGATCTTTCTAAATTGTAATACTGTCAAGAAATTAAATTCTTTCACTTGTTAAAGGGTTGCTTATTGGTTAGATGTTAATTATAATTTTACTTGATTAGCCTATTAATATGAAAAAATTGGTCGAGAGCATGAAACTGACGACTATAATCGGTCCATTGCATGATTTTAGAATTATTTTTTCATATATGATTAGTAAATTGAATATTGTGTTGCGAATATCTTTAACTGAAATTTTTTATCTATTAATTTGGTTTTGTCTTTATTTATTTTTTATTTTTATTTTATTTTTGTTTTTCATTTAATTCTATTTTTAATTTTTAGTTTACAAAACCTCCATCATTTATTTTTAATTTATTATTTTTTAGTTATTTAAAGAATTAAAACTCGACCAATACATGTAGATTCGACTCTACTGATCATTGCTAATTATAATTTAGTTTTAAATAAAAATTTTATTTTTGTTGATTTTGACACCCATAAAAAAATTCTAATTACACGCTTCAATTTTATAAAAAATATTTTACATTTTTGAAAGTTGGCAAAAATAATATATTATCTTTTTGAACTTGATTATTTTTTGATACTGACAAAAACATACCTATCACTATAGATTATTCGACTCTACTCATCACTATAGATTATTTCTTGATATTGACAAAAACATACCTATCACTCTCCAAATTCTTTTAGTATTTTTTTAATTTCATATTGTGAAGGGATATTATTGTTAGAGAGTATGCCCTAAAGCCCATATAAAAGGGATGAATTTCATATATATATATATATATATATATATATATATATATATATATATATATATATATATATATATATATATAAATATATATATATATATATATATATATATATATATATATATATATATTCATATTGTTAATAAAAAGCATCATTTATTTATTAATGCTATGTTTAAATACATGAGTTTGTATATCTTAAATTAAAAAATAAAGTCCTAGATATTATAAACATAGTGCAAAAGGCAATCATGAAAGTGTTCATGATATGAGATGTTTATTGCATACATATGTGATAATATCTAAATATCCCTAGTCATAAAATTAACAAGATAAGATATTGTTAATCCGGACAGACTAGCACATGTTATGCTTTTTGAATAGTTCAAACTGTAGTTCTCATAACTGTGATTATTTGAGATGATCAAAGCTAACATATGGATGCTTGTTAGAAGAACAAGTTCATGAGACCTGCAAAGAGAATCCTCACATGAATATTAAATCTATATCAGTGAGAAATCTCTTCATAGTGGTTGTGCAAGTATCTTTAGACTTGAGATCACCAAGGTTATCTTAAGTAGCAAGTGATATACTTTGACTCCATAACTGATTACTTTCAACTGGGGGTGAATATAGTTAGGAGGTTGGATATATCATGACTTACTTGAAGATAGTTGAGTAATCGATAAAGGATTCACCATCTCAGATTTATTAAGGGAAGTTATCTCGCATGGTTTTATAATTGCCTTGTTCAGATAATCTCTAACAAAAATAATATGCCAAGATGGATAGGGATCCATAAAAAGGCATTTTGGAAAAAATAGTTAAATTAATAGAACATACACAATTAGATTTATATGAGTTGACATAAATCCATACTCAGAATCTATTTGAGATAAGAGTGGTGAAAGGAGTAATTGCACGGTAACTGTTTCTATGGAAAGGTATAGTCAAAACCACTTGACTTTCCTGACATTTAGGTAGTCATGATGCTTAGCTAAAGGCCGCTCATGACTTATATAATAGTATATCATAAATATCAATAAGGGATTGATAAAATGATTTAAAGAAGTTTAAATCATATGAGTTTTGAATAGAATTCATAATTATATATTATACTACCAATATGGACAGGAATCCAATAGGTCACACACATATAGAGTAAACAATAAAATGATAAAATGACAAGGATAATAATATTTTATATTATTATGGGAGAAGAGAAATAAATAAGAGAATAATTAGTTAAAGAGTTTAATTAATTATGCTCAAGTAGAAATGTTCGAATAACTTTTTAGAAATATTATACAAAATGGACCTAATTAAAATATTATATTTCATAATTAATTATTATTGGACTATAAGTGTTATAGGGCTGGTATAATAATTAATAGATCCATTGGAGAAATATAAGAGGCCCAGAGATTTGATTTTTACGCAGAAACCTACCAGATGATGGGTTCCACGCCAATTCCAAATAGAAGGCTTTAGAGGCCTAATTCTTGGACTAAAATAAATTAAATATATTTCATAAGTGTTATGGAGCCTATATATTTAATTTGGATGGATTTAAAATTAATTTGGATGATTAAATCCAAGTATATGCATAAAGGGCATAATTTATGGGTTATGCGCAGGGTCCTTTATGAAAGAACTTAAATTGGATTTAATTGAGTCCAAATGAATTAATAATATTTTCAGAAGCTCAATTAATATTTTTCCAACAATTTTAAAGAATCCAATCCCATTATTTAGTTGAATTTTTTAACCTAACTATAAAAAAATTCAAGATAAGGGTTTTAGGGTTAAGTGAGTTTCATAAGAAAAGAAATTCTCTATTCTTCTCTAACCCTAGCCGCCACTCTCTCTCCTTGCTAGCATCAAGGAATTTCGGCCACCTTGTTATACCAATAGCTTTTAGTTCATTTGATTATTCTCTAGTGTGGATTACGATTGTAGGTGTTTAATTTTGGACACTGTGGTTTGCGATAATCCGATGAGAAGAAAAAATAATTGTTCAATAAAAATCAAAGGTGATTTTTCTTATTCTCATTAATATTTATATTGTATATTCATGGCAAGATCAGATATATTGGTTAAAAATTTTAATTTTCGCTTATATATGTGATGTATGTAATAGAATAATTCCCAACAATTATTAGATCATAGTTTATTATTTGTTAGATATTGTACAGTTCACTGTATCTTTAATATCAAATTTGTATTACGTGATTGTTAATATTTTAGCTATGTATAAATAGAAATCTTGTATTCCAATGTCAACATATGAGAAATCATTTAATTCTCAACTCTGACATGGTATCTGAGCCTATTTATTTTAAACACTATGACTTCATCTGCCATGATTCATGCTGCACCTAACTCCTCTTCCTCCCACATCTGTCGCCCAAATTGGCTTCCAAAAACTACTTCATACGGAAAAACACAGTTCATTATTAAATTACCAAAACCTTACGGGATTTGTAGATGACTCTTCACTTCCTCCAAAAACAATTAAATATTCTTTCGACCCACTTACTGACATGCCCAATCCTGATTTTGATATTTGGGTATAAAAAGATCAAATGATTCATTCTTGGATACTTTCATCACTCTCTGGAGAAGTTTTCCCACTTGTCATAAGCTTAAACTCTCCTCTTCAAGCTTGGCAATCTCTTGTCCAAGCCATGCTGTCTCTCAAACTCGGCAACTTCATATCCGTATTAAGTAGCAAGAACTTAAAAACAATGAGCATTTTATTTCCAGCTACCTCCAACGTGCCAAGGGCCTTGCTGATGAACTTCAAGTTATTGGTAGACCTCTCTCCTCTGCCGAGTTCAATGCAATCATATATTGCAATATAGTTGTTGAACTTCATCTAGTTATTACTGCTTTAAACATGCGCCCTGAACCCTTTACCTCGTATAAGTTACAAGCTCAATTAGTTGCCGTAAGATCCTTTCAAAAATTGCATCCGAGGTCCCTCTAGCAAATTTTGTTAACCGATCTTCCTTTAATCCACCTTTGTTGCTTACCCCGTCCTTTACCCAAAAATATCGTCGCCCAAACAATTCCTACTCAAATTCTTTTAAATCCCGTGCTTCTTGCCAAATCTGTGGTTACCGAAAACATATTTCATCAACATGTGGCAAATGCTATCATAGGTCCGATTCTCAGCCCAATTTTATCGCTTCCAGTACATATATTTGGTAATCCAATTTTTTCTTCATCTTCTTCTTCGCCCACTACTCATTGTTCTCATTTTCCATCTTCTTCTTGGTATCCCAATACTGCTGCAAATTACCACACAACTCCTGATCTTTCCACCTTAAGTATAGCAAATGAATATCAAGGGAATGATCACTTGCATGTAGGTAACCGTCAAAGTTTTAAGCATCACTCGTACGGGTAAGACTTTTCTCCATTCTCCTACTACCTTTTTTTTCATTTAAATAATATTATATGTGTTCCTAAAATTGTAAGAAATCTGATATCTTTGGAAAAATTTACTAGTGATTATAACTGTTTCTTTGAATTTTGGACTTTCTTCCTACTTTCTAAGTGTCCAAGAAGGTGCTAATGCAAGGGCAAGTGAAGATGGGGTTTACCAGTTTCGTCTACTTTTTAAACAAGCTTCTGCGGTTGTCCTCCCTTCCATAAATGATTGGCATGCTGCACTTGCTTATCGAAATGGTCGGATTGTCTCTAGTATAGTTTCTAGTTTTAATTTTCCTTGTTCTTCCTTCTTTTGTATCTTGTCAGTCATGTATTTTAGAAAAATTAGCACGTGCACTTGCAATTGTATTTCAAAAATTTTTTCAAATATTTGTTAAATTTTTTTGCTGAGATTAAAAATATTTTTTTCAAATTTTCAATTGTTTTTATATAGCAAAATATAAGAATGTATATTTTTATCCTACGTAAAATATGTATATTTTGATTTTTTAAGATATAGTTAGTTAAAAAATTATGTGACTTTTTTTATAGTTCTTTTTTATAACAAACGATTAGAAAAGTCAAAAAAGGTTATTTTCTTTTTGTTCTAATCTTTTTAAATTTTAAAAAATGCTACCTTAATAGTGCTTTTCAAATTATTCATGTGGATATTTAGCAATGTTTTGAAATTCGATTTGATCCGGACAGTCGAATCGGTTGGACCGCGACTCAGTAAAGAAACTTAGTTGGTTCAACATAAAACTCAAAAAATAAAAAAATTCGGATTGAACCTAGTTGAACCGGAAAAACTCTGGTTGAACCGAATTGGATTGAGTCAATCACAAAACTGTGCATTTTGTATCAAAACTAAAATCCCATTTTCTTCTCTTTACATTCATTCTTTTCACAGGTTTTTAAAAACCTGATAGACGTTTCTTACTTTAATTAATCACATAAATATCATTATAGGACGAATCACTTCAAAATTAGAATTTAAATTGCTATGTTATGGATAGTTTCACAATTAACTTATTAAAAAAAAAATCTATCATCTACATTATTTTTTCAGTTGGAAGCTCTATATTTGGTATTATGTTCTCCACCCTTGATACACCACTTTGATGTTTTTCTTAAGTATTGTAAATCCTTTATTCTTTTGCTTTTGGGTTTTCAAAATTTCACAATTTTGTGTTATTGATGATCTACAATCATTGAAAAAACATTGGACTATTAATGTTAGAGTTATTCGATGAGAATCAGTTGAATACTATTCTAATAGTAAAGGGACTGAAAAAATATTGAAAATTATGTTGTTTACTAGTGAAATAATTTTTTATATTTTTTGCTTTTCGTTTGTGAATGTTGCTCCTATTTTCATTTTTGTTGGAAGGCTTATGAAATACAGTAATTTAGCAAAATTAGTTACTTTAAAAATTATTTTATGTGGGATGATTGCTATCAAAATTCAATTAAAAAAATTTTTTTGCGGGGTTATTGCTGTGAAAATTCAAAATATAAAGTTCAAATTGATGTTAGATTATTTGATAAGTCTTTTTTTTTTCAAATTGCTAATGAGTTTGAATTTTTCGAAGGTGAATTCACTATCAACTTATTTATTCATCCAAGTAAATCTCAATAAAAAGTAATCTTTTAATTCAATCAGTTATATAAAATTATTTTAACAATTATAGTTTCTTTTAATCTTTTCAATTTTATGTCTAGGTAACTATAATTTAAAGAAGTTATAGCTAAAGTAATTAAATTAAATCTCAGAATTAAAAGATAATCATGGTTGATGAACATGGAATTGAAGATGAAGATGAAGATTGATTATTATTGATATTTGTTCATTATGTTAAACGAACTTATTTGAATGTTTGTTTTTGATATTATGTGGATTTATTTGGATATTTATTACTTAAGATAATTTATTTGATTTTTATATTTACAAAATTTGTTGGACTTAAAATTAATATTTTTATATTGATATTTGGTAATTAATAGATCTTTGAATGTATTTTTACATACTGCATGTTTAATTTTTT
Source organism: Excoecaria agallocha (assembly GCA_037975025.1). NCBI lineage: Eukaryota > Viridiplantae > Streptophyta > Magnoliopsida > Malpighiales > Euphorbiaceae > Excoecaria > Excoecaria agallocha. The sequence continues at coordinate 104,056,163 of CM075807.1, forward strand.
GTAAGTAATTATATTTAGAAAAAACTAATAAAAACTCCGAGTCGATTTAATCGAACCAATTGACCCATGACTCAGTTGGTGGTTCGAGTCGACTTCTGGGCCAAGTTTCAAAACATTGATATTTAGAGGCCTTCTCTTGTTTTTCTATTTTGGGTCAAAAATATGTTCTTGTTCTCATTAATGATTGCAGTCATTTTAGTTGAATTTATTTGTTAAAGAATAAAAGTGATGTTTACTCAATTTTGAGTAGCATATTTTACGTCAATTTAATGCAAAAATTCAAGCTGTTCATTCTAAATCAGGTGGTAAATTTCAAAAATTGAGTTCGAAAATAAAAAGTTGGTATTAAACATCATACCCATATTCTCATCAACAAAATGAATTGCTGAACAAAAATTTGTCACCTTGTATTGGAACTGCTTTTAACACTTTTGGCTCATTCAAATGTTCCTAAAAAATATTAAATTTTGCTTTTGACACTGCAGTCATATTTTAAATTCAAATCCTTGCTCAGCAGTCCCTAAGTATCTTTTAAAATTTAATTCATCATTTGATCCTATTATAAATTCAAATCATTCATCAGCTGCCTCTATTAGTCCTTTGAATTCAATCTCATTTTCATCTCCTTATCTATCTCAATCAGAATTTCAGTCGTCCTTTATCTCTTCTCTTATCCTTTTAGATTCGAAATCTTATCTTTCTAATTTTTCCTTAGCTGCCCAAAATTCTTCCTCTTTAATTTCCCATGCTGGCAATAATTATTTGGTTCCTCTATATCTCTATCTTCTCCTTTCGAATTATCTGTAGTTGTTGACTTCTCTTCTTATCCACCAACTTCTTCTCCTCCTCAATGCCAACGTCACATGTACCTAAGACCATCCAAAATGCGAAAACATCAAGCCAACATCAATATTGCCAAACCAAATTACCTAAACACTGAGCCTACTACCTATAATCAAGCCAAAAATTATACTGAATGTCGAGATGTAGTGCAACAAGAACTAAATGCCTTACTACACAATCGAATCTAAATCTTTGCACCCAAACCTTTGAACACCAATATGATGAATTGATCTTTCGAATCAAATGCAAAATAGATGGCACCATTGTGCGTGATCTCAGTCCTATGGTCAAGTCAACTATGATACGAACTGTTCTATCTTTTGCTATTTATCTTGTTGGGAGTTCAGGCAATTGGATATTTCAAATGCATTTCTTCATGGATTTCTTGATCACAATGACATCTACATGAATCAACTGACATGATTTTACAACCCTCAGTATCCTGATTATGTTTGTAAGTTTAGAAAGTCGTTATATATGGCTACAAAAAAAAACTACAAGCTTGTTTTTATAGGCTAACATCTTTCTACATAGCCTTAGTTTTCATGCTTTTAAAGTCGATTCTTCATTTTTCGTTTTTATGAATGGCTCTTTTAAATTCTATATCCTTATTTACGGTGTTGATATTTTGATAACTTGTTTTGACCCCAACAAGCAACATTGGTTTTTAGAAAAGTTTAAATAGGCTTATCCAATTTGTGATTTTGATCATAGCCTTTTCTTTTTGGTATTTTATTTTTTTTTATTTTTTTTGGTATTGAGGCGAGACATCTTACTAATGGGCTGCTTTTTATACAATCCAAATACATCTAGGATTTCCTCAAGCGCACCAATACCACCGATTGTAAACCATGCTCCATGCCTATTGCTACATCTCTTATTTTGACAAAAATAGATGGTGCTCCTTTTACAAATGATGAATAGTATCGACAAGTAGTTGGAGCTCCTCAATACATCACTCTTACTCGGTCAGATATCACTTTTGCCGTGAACAAATCTCAGTATATGCATCAGCCTACTGAGGATGATTGGAAGGCGATTTATCTTTCATCGTAAACAAATCTCAGTATATACATCAGCCTACTGAGGATGCTTGGAAGGCAATAAAATGTTGCATTCACTATTGGTAAGGTACTGTTATTTTGGGTTTATTTTTCTCAAATAAATCTTCTCTCTCCTTGTAGTTATTTTTGGATAGTGATTGGGAGGCTTTACTATTGATCGGCATGCTGCTTTTGCTTAGGTTATATATCTTAGCTCAAATCGTATTTCTTGGTCTTCAAAGAAATAAAACACAATTGCTAGATCATCTACAGAGAGTTAATATTGTTTCCTCTCCAATGCCACAACTAAAATTATGTGGCTTCGTTCACTACTATCTGAGCTTGGTTTTTCTATCCTTTTCCCACTATTCTTTCTGTGACAACATTGGAGAAATTTACTTGACCTCTAATCTAGCTATTCATGCAGGTACCAAGAACATTAAATTTAGATCATCATTTTATTTGAGATCAGGTGCAAAAGAGTGTTATTATTATTCATAGTGCGGATACTTGAAAGAAATTAGGACAAAGCCTCATTTGATTCTATTCACTAATAATCGTAATAAACAAATTTGTACAAATATATAGACAAACTAGCCTACCGTTATGGACATTTATAGAAATTAAGGAATCAAATATTATAATCTAGGAAAACTACCGATTATTAGCAAATCATGGAGGTAATCCCTAAGTTTATAGAGAGAAAATAGGAAAACACTCCCCCTCAAGTTGGTGCATAAATGTCGTACATAACCAACTTGCCAAGAAACTTGAAGAAGATTTATCTTGAGACAAACTTAGTAAGAATATCAGCTAACTGATATTTTGAGCAAATTTTTGGCAGTTCAATAACCTTGTCATCCAACTTCTCTTTGATGAAAAATCTATCTATTTCAACATGCTTCATTCGATCATATTGGATAGGATTGTGGGCAATATCACATGTTGCTTTATTGTCACAAAAATAGTTGAATCAGATGCTTAAGCGGATAACCCAAATCCTGTAACAAAAGTCTTAGCCATAAGGCTTCACAAAGTCCTAGTGCCATCATTCTAAATTCAGCTTCTACACTTGAAAGAGCAACAATATTTTGCTTCTTACTTCTCCATGTAACAAGATTGCCTCATACAAAAGTAAAGTAACTATAAGTGGATCTTCTATCATCTATTACTTTAGCCCAATCAACATCTTTATAAACACTTACACTCTGCCAATCTTCCTTCTTAGTGGAAATTATCCCTTTTACCGAAGCAGACTTCAAGTATCTTAAAATGCGTATGACTACATTTATATGTTATTCTCTCGAATTATGCATAAAATGACTTACAACACTCAATGCATATGCAAGATCCGATCTTGTGTGTGCTAAGAACATCAGCCTTCCCAAAAGCCTCGATATCTCCCTTTGTCAAATGGTACTTGATCTGCTTCGACACATAACTTCAATCCTTCGTCCATTGGTATATCAATCGGTTGACATGCAAATATACATATCTCTTTCAACAAGTCAAGTGTATACTTTCTTTGGGATAAAAATATTTTCCTTTTTTATCGAGATACTTCAATCCTAAGGAAATATTTTAAGGAGCCGAGATCTTTCATTTCAAACTCCTTTGACAAGTATTCTTATAGTAACTTCATTTCTTTTATGTCATGTCCTGTGAGCATCATGTCATCAATATAAACAATGAGAGCAATGATTTTACCTTGATTCCTTTTAAAGAATAAGGTATGATCTGAGTTGCTTTGATAATACTTGAATGCTCTTATGGACTTTGTAAATCTTTCAAACTAGGCACTTAGAGATTATTTTAGTCCATATATGACTTTTTCATTCTACACACATTTCCCTTCTCCTTTTTTGGGCACCATACATCTTGGTGAAAGATCCATATAGATTTCTTCCTTTAGTTCTCCATGCAAGAAAGCATTCTTCACATTAAATTACTTTAAGAGCCAATCCATATTTGCAGGTAATGATAACAACACTCTAACAGTATTGATCTTAGCTACAGGAGCAAAAGTCTAGGTGTAATCAACCCTGTAAGTCTGAGTGTACCCTTTTGCCATCAGTCTCGCTTTAAAGCGTTCAATGGTACCATCAGCTTTATGTTTCACTAAATAAATCTATCTACATCTAACAAGCTTCTTTCCAGGTGGACATTCAACAAGATCCCATGTTTCATTCTTCTCTAAGGATTTCATTTGCTCATTCATAGCAGCCTTCCACCTTGAGTCAGTTAAGGCTTCATACACATTGTTAGGAATAGATACAACAGATAATTGATTCATAAAAAAATTATTTGATTCAGAAAATTTTTGGTTAGACACAAAATAACTCATAAGATGCTTAACTTTATTGGATATTTCAGGTTTATAAGTTTGCTTAGGAATACCTCTAGTGACTCATTCTAGCAATTGTTTCTTTGATAGTTCCGAATGGTGTGGTATTTTAAAAAGAGAGTTAGATGGACCTACTCCACCATCCAATGGAATAACTTCTTCATCCAATAGACTAACTTCACCACTTAGACTGGACTTGTATCTTTAATTAATGGACATGTATCTTTAACAATTGAAGTCATACCTATTGATCCAGGATTCTCTTCTGAAGTTCAATATGAGTATAGTCAAAAGTTTGAATCTCCTTCTGATTCTCTTCTGAAGTTCAAACTTAAAGGAAAAATACATCAATTTCTCATGAAAAACCACATCCAAAGTGATAAATATTTATCTAGTTAGAGAATGTTAACACTTGTATTCCTTTTGGTGCATAGCATATCCAGCAAATACACACTTCAATACTCATGGGGTTAATTTGTGACATTTGTGTTTATGTAAGTGGACAAAGATAACACATCAAAGATATGAAGTTGTAAATTTGGGACAGAAGGAGCACTTACACATATGTTAAGAGCTTGAAGTGGTGTTTGCAACTCAATGGAACAAGAGAAAATTCGATTGATTAAATACACTGTAGAGGTAAGAGCTTCTCCCTAATAGGATGGTGGCATATAGTCTTCAAAGAAGGAAGCATGTACCATTTCCAAAAGATGACAATTTTTTCTCTTAGCAACCTCATTTTGTTAAGATGTATCTGGACATGTTGTTCAGTGAACAATTATTCCTCCAAAAAACTCTTAAATTTAGAACTATTATATTCCCCTCTATTATCACTATGAAGAACTTTAACCTATGTATTGTATTGATTTCTAACCATTTTATGAAATCTTTGGAACAAAAGATTGACTTCTCCCTTAGATTTCATAATCCATAACCAAGTCATCCTAGTACAATCATCAATAAAGGTAACAAACCAACGAGATCCCCCTAGAGTGAAATCTTTTGAAAGATCCCAAACATTAGAATGAATAATCATAAAAAGAATAGAAATTTTATTCAAAATCAAAGGATAAGAGACACGATGGCTTCCGACAACTTCATAAACTTTGCATAGAAAAATAAAACACATCAATATTTTTATATACACTAAGGAATAATTTTTTAAGATACCCAAAAGATGCATATCCTAACCGTCGGTGCCACAATAAAATTTTAGATCTTTTCTTCTCCTTTTTAGGATTGTCTACCACCAAAACTTGTTGCAGCTTATCCACGTTTTTGTCCTTAAGTCCATTTTTCCCTTTAGGACTTTTTACTGCCAAAATTTATTGCAGTTTATCCAATTTTTCTGTCCTCAAGTCCAAATAATACAACTTCCCTTTCCTGGCACCACAAACAATCATCCTTTTGTTTGGATATACTTAAACACACAATGGTCAATCCAAAAAATAACAACACAAGATAAGTCTTTGGTAATTTGAGAAACTGACAAGAGATTATAATCTAAGGATGGAACAATTAAAATAGAGTCAAGATTAAGATTGTTAGTAAGGGCTAAAGAGTTGTTCCCAATAATTAGGGCTTACCACCATTGACAGTAAAAAATAAATTTTTTTGAAGATGGATTAATACCATTAACTTGCCTAGAATCAAAAGTAACATGATCAGTAGCACCAGAATCAATTATCGATGCACTATTAGAAACAGGTGTAGAAATCTTACCACAATCATTTACGGCTGCTACCAGACTTGAAGTTGTTTAAATGGAATCATCATCTGCACCTTTTTCAGCAATAGCGAAAATAGATTTCCATTTGGAATCCTTCTTTCGTGGTGCTCGATTATTATTCCACCAATCTGGATATCCCACAAGCTTAAAACAGTGATTTTTGAGATGTCTAGCTCGGCTACAATGTGTACAATACCTTTCAACATCACCAGTAACCTTTGGTTTGTTTCGAGACACCATTGTTGTTGCTTGAGAGGTCTCCTTATCCTTCTTTAATGTCGTTTGGCATGCTGTCTCTCTTCGGATTTATGCATAACCTTCTTCCAAATTCAGGACTGGTTCTTTATGTAAGATCTCTCCACGAACCTGTTCAGACATTCTATCTAAACCAGCAAGAAAAATATGCACCCTTAGTCATTCAACTAACTTTTGGTATGCAACAACATCATCAGGATCTTTCATAACAACTTTATCTCGATGATCCAACTCCTGAAAGATTTTCGTTAATTCTCCATAATATTCTATAAGAGACTTCCCATCTTGTTTGGTGAAGAAAGCCTTTTGATTTAGGGTAAAAACTCGTAACTCATCACCTCCATCATAAAATGCCTTTGATAAAGAACTCCAAATTTCACAAGCTGATGGCACATGTAGGTACTCTTCATAATTTATGGATTCATGGACATCAACAACCATCATTTTACTTTTTGATTGTTCGCATACCACCTCTCATATCCATCTTCAGATTCAAGAGGAAGCTTTATTTTGCCCATGATAAAGGAGACTTCTCCCTTTCAGCGATATACATCTCCATTAATCGAAACCACACATCATAATTTGATTCATTAAGGGTGATTCCTACATTGAAAACACCTTCAGATTGAACAACAATAGGAGCTGATTTTGAACCAGAGAATTCAGCATCTTTTCCAATCATATTTTAAGGGGGAAAATAATTTGATTAAGGATCAATGAAACCAAAAGAAGTTTGGCTTTGATATCAACTTGAAAGAAATTAGGACAAAGCCTTCTTTGATTCTATTCACTGGTAATCGTAATAAACAATTCTGTATAAATATATAGACAGACTAGCCTACCGTTATGGACATTTACAAAAATTAAGGAATCAAATATTACAATCTAGAAAACTACCGACTATATACAATCTAGCAAATCAAGGAGATAATCCCTAAGATTGTGGAGAGAAAATAGAAAACAAATCTCAACATGGATCATGTTGCTGATCTTCTCACGAAACCGTTTGTACATCTCATTGTTAATATCAAATATTTCAAATGTGATTGAAATTATCTCGGCTTTGTAGGCTATGTATAAAAAGTAAATCTTGTATTCTAATATCAGAATCTATGAAACCGTTTTATTCTCAACTTTGAGGCACATCATTTAGCTAGACAAAAGTTGCATTATTACTCTCCAAATGTAACATATAAATAAATAAATAAAATAAAAACGGGTGATAGATGTGATGTTGTCAATATCGAAAAATATTGTGCAATGGAAAATATGTTAGTTTTGTCAATTTATAAAATTGAGTAGTGTAATTAGAATTTTTTACCGAATTATAGATGTATTTTTGTATACTTTTCTTAAAATTAAAGTTAATTAATTTCAAAATTATCACCTACGAATATAAATCGTACTCACACATATGTATATGTATAATCCATTCAATCAAATAAACTGACTTGTACTAAATTAGAAAAAAGAAAGATTTGATTGTTTATTGACAAATATAATTCTCTCTTTTAGAAAAATTGATATGATGAAAAAAAAATGTGTTTAATTAATTCTGTGAATCTTGGTTTCTTGGCATCATAATTAGCCCATGCACATAAATCATATATTCAAATTTTAAGGTATTATTTACCTTGATTCCCTTGTAGTATGTAGTGCCAGGAATCATGAGAGGAAAGGATAACATGGCATTTGAAACGGCAGTACACTCTTTTTCCATCTCTCGTAGCTCCGAATCATCTCTTATACTCATTAACATGTTGCACATTGCATCAAAAGTCATCTGCACATTATTATACATATTTTCAAAAATTAGCTACAGTAATTATCTCTAATATGGATCAAAACAATTAATTTGAATTCAAAGCCTTTAGAGTTTTTATCCCTTGCATGCCCTTCAAGAATTTTGAAGAAATTGCATGAATAACTCAACTTTTTAACTGCCTTTCCAATTAAAATCTTTTTTCTTTTTTTCCCTTATTTTTTCATCCAATTTTTAGATTGAAGTTTGACATGAACATATTTTTTTATTAGAATACTGTTTTCATTAAAAGAATAACCAAATATGATGAGTTTTTTTTTTTAATTCAAAGTAAAAACAGATAATACATAAATTTATCTCTAAATCTAATACACCACTCTTTAAAATATTACTTTATACTAATAGAATGACACATATTTTATACGGTATTCATAATGTGTTATGTGTCTCGATAGACGAGAAATATGATATTTGTAATAATAATAATAATAATAATAATAATAATAATAATAATAATAATAATAATAATAATAATAATAATAATAATAATAATAATAATAATACCTTCATGGTGAAGTCAAGCACTGAAAAGGTTTTGCCATTTTGTTCTAAAACCTTGAGGTTTAGAGAAAGGATTTGATCAAAATTGTGAAGAAACAAAGATAGAGAAGGCATGGAGAAAGTATCAGAAAGAAGACGCCTGATCCTTTTATGGCTATCATGAGAGACACATAGCAAGCTTTTCTCCCCAACAGCATCAGCCATAGATTTAACATATCCTTTCTCGAATTCCACAAAATCATTGCTTAATATTTTTCTTGCTCCTTCTGTGCTAGGAACAAATACGTGGATCTTCCCAAATAGCCTTGCCTTGAACCACTTCCCGTACCTGTTTATTATCAAATTCGTATAATCTTCATTTTCTATTTGTAGAATACTAATTTATTTATTTCACAAATATTTACAGGGAAAATAATGATTCTTACACGGAAACTTAATTTACTTTTAAACTTTTTTTTTTTTGTCGATTTTAAACATTGAATTATTTGAAATGGAAAGATTTGCTTTTATACCTTCTAAAACAAGTAATTTAAGTAATTTTTACCCTTCACCTTATTAAAATGGACATATTTTACATCTAAAATCGATAGCACATGACAATATGTGATTGATTACCATACATGAAAATGGCAGAAATGTCCTATGCCGAATAATTCATGGCTTAAAAAAAATTTAAGCAAAATTAGTCCATTTTAAAAAATCCAAAATCCCATGTTTATGAGAAAGAATTGGGATGGAGCTACAATTTAAGATTAAGTGGGGAAACTTTGGATCAATATTAAGGAAGATAAATTTGAATGAAATGACTATTAAGAAGGCAAATAGTTAAAATCAAAATGATAAATTTAAAATTAATAAAATATTCTATATATATAATTTTTTAAAAAATTTTGGATTATGGTGTTTAATGTACATAATTATAATAAAAATGGGGTGATAGAGACTAGCAATTCTACTATCAATTTTTGACTCATAGAGGCAGCTATTTTTGTATTAAAATCAGAAGAGTGGATGATGATTTTTGACAGGGAGAAAATCTAACACTCTGAAACCAGCACAAGCAGTGCCTTTTTTAATAAACCAAAAACGCACTAGCTGTGCCGGTTTGAATGTTTCCTGTTAAAATATGTCTTATTTTTTTAAGGAAAAATCTTGTCAAATTTCATACAGATGATACCAATATTATTAAAACCGGACCGGATAAAGAACCGAAGAGGCAGGGGTTCGTGGTTCGACCGATTCAATCGGATTTTTTTCTATTTTTAAAATATTATAAATTATTATAATTTTATAAATACTGTTGTATAAAAGTTAAAAAAAAATATTCATCAAACATTAATATGTGTCACAAATATCCAAATAATAAGTTACAAAATATAATTTTAATTTTATTATTACAAGTAATTAATTATGAATTTTTGAATATTATATATTAGAAACATAAAAATACAATCATATTATGAAAAAAGTTTTCTTTTTAGATGGAGTACTAATGAAGCAAACACAAAAAATATTAACTTTGCATATATGAGTATAATTATATTTAATTACAATAAATTCAAATAGATAATAAGTATATTAAATTATTAAGTGATATCTTAAACTTTAAAATACTAATTTTTTCAAATAAATAAATAATAAAAAATTTAATATATATATATACACACATATATTTGATTACAATGAACCAAATATATAATAAGTATATTAAATTATTAAGTGATATATTTAAAATTTAAAATACTAATTTTCTCAAATAAATAAATAATGAAAAAAAAAATATATATATATATGGGGGGTGAAAAAATACAAAAAAAATATATTTTTTGCAATTTTCAGCCAAAAATTCGATTTTGTCCGGTTTTTCGGTTCAACCCTGTTTTTTGGGCGCAATTTGGTTTTTTATCAATTCGGTTTTATGTAGTTAAACCAATCGATTGGCCTATCAATTTACGGTTAAACCGATTCAACCGACCGGTTCGATCCGATTTTAATAACTATGGATGATACTGTCAGTATTACTCGTAAATGGATTGCAAAACCTGTGTCAAACATAAATTATTATTTTTCACTATTTTTCCTTAAAACCATTTCTATGAAACACACATCTCTTTCATTTTCTATTTGCATTAGCTTTTTGATTTTCCTTCCCTTCTTGAATTCTATTAAAAGCAATTTTAACTAAAAAGTAAATTAAAATTCCACCTTAATTTTTTCTTTGATGAATATTGTTCAACAAATTACTCTAAATCAATCTAGTAGTTAGTATGTGCTAAATTATTTCAAGTTAAAGTTAAAAAAAAAAGATAATATTGTGGAGGTATAGTATAATTTGATTGTATTAAAAAAAATTCTGCTATTCCTAACAATTTTTTCATCATTAATTTGTAAATGATAACATTTTGGGCTAGCTAATTGCAAAAAGAAAAAAATAATAATAATAATAATAATAACAACAACAACATTAAAAATAAATTGTTAATTTTTTTTCAAGAAATATCTATTGTTGTTTTCATGCTACCTAGTTTATTTTAATATTTATTTTTTGAGTATTTGATATGTTTAATTTAACATCATATTGTTAATTTATTTTATTTTTTTAAAAAAATATTTATTGTTACTTTCATACTATAAGATTTATTTTAATGTTTAACTCCATGCATTAATAATCAAAGTATCAAAAATATTTATTTGAAGTCACGTGGGTCGTTTGTGATCTTATTATAAAATTATAATTCACTTTTAGAGAATAAAATTACATCATAGTTGTTTGCCAAACGGTAGAGGGGGACATTGTTATATATAGTCGGGTTTAAAATGAAAAACTAAAAAACAAATAAATATATTAATGTATGAGTCAATTCCATCCATGATAACTATATTTGCGTTTAATCGTCTAAAAGTAACTGGCTTATTTTTCGTAACTTAAATGTCACTAAACTTATTATCTTTTTACAAAAAAAATATCTCGATCAGTTTTCGGTGATAATTTTTATCAAAATACTGATGTTGTACGTCACGTTATATGCTTGCACACACATGACACGACACGTCAGCAGCCACGTCACACGACACATCAGCATGCCATATCATATATCTGGACACATGTAGCATCTTCCGGTAATATGTCAGCTGACATATCGTATCATGTGTGTCCAAACATATGACGTGACGTGCCACATCAGTATTTTGGCAAAGATTATCGTCGAAAACCGATCAAGATAACTTTCTCTCCAAAAATATGATAAGTTTAGTGACATTTAAGTCACGAAAAATAAGTCAATTACTTTCGAGCGATTAAGTGTAAATTCAATGATTATAGATGAAATTTACCCATTAATATAGTTTATGAATTTATATTCTCCTCTTTTAAAAAATTTTGAATTGCACTTAGTGTTGCGCTTTCTATTTTGTTAGATTTAAAAGGTTATCGTTAATTTTGTCAATTTTAGTATAACAGTCAATGTATTTACAGAGTACATATACGGGGTACATATACGTCAGAAATCGGCAGTTAGAACCATCAGTTCTATCATCTAAATTTTCTAATTATATTTACTATATTACTATAATTTCAAATTTAAAAAAAAATTGCTTTTTTTTTCAAAAAAGGCGGGAAAACTTCTTAATATATTTATTTCACAAAGTGGATGTTGGTTTTTAATCATCTGCAATCATGTTTTCCGTTAAGTACGTAATAACTCAATTTCACAAAGATTGTTTACCAAAATTGCTTTTATTCTTCTTCTTGTTGTCGTTTAAATCCACTACAATATTTCGTTATCTTTTTTCCTATTTTATGAGATTGAAAAAGAAAGCATTAATTCGTAAATTTTGAATCCCAGTCCATATATTGAGAAACAAAAAGGTAAATATGGCTGTAGAATGCTGATTGTAAATTACAGAGGATCATTAAAAAATCAATATGATGAGATATTTTCATTTGTGCATGTAATATCAATGCATGAAAGAGGCTGAACTGACCATAAGCGGCGGAGCCTAACAAAGTCATAGCATCCTTTTGTTGTGTTAGCCGCCGAAAGAAAAGAAAAGGATTCGCCTATAAAAGGCAAACCAGGGCGGCCAGGGACGCCCGCTCCAACTGCATCGCCATCATTTGCCGCCTTTCTCCGAGCTTTTAAGTAGAAAAGGGCTATTATTATTGCTAACAAAGTAGCAACGCTGATATCATAAAAGTTACTGACAAGAAAGGTAAGCTTTTCCATAGAATATGTCATCAACATGCTTAGGTGAGTCGTGATTTTCATGGACAAAATGTTATATATCTAAAAGATATGAAGGATTGGATATGATGGGACGTTTATACTATGAAAATGTTCTATTATGCCCTAATGAGACAAAACATTCGGAGATAAATATGACATTCTTATCTTAAAATCCAATGCAATAGCAGCTTAGGAAAGATCATTGGGCACTGACAATATTATCTCATAGACAATATCTATACATGCAGCACTATATATGTTAAATTCATCTTTCATTCAATACTTAATATTTGTGCAACATCTCCCACTTTGTTTATAATTTTCAAAATTCTTTATATTAAATTTTTTCCTTGATTTAGGATTTATTTAACCAATATTTTTTATTAATAATTAAAATTTTTAAATACAATTATAAAATAAAAATTGGATAAAATTTAATTCCAATTCAAATGTTCAAAATAAAAATTATAAAATAAACACATACTAGTCAAAATTCATGTCCCACTTTCTCCATTCTCTATTGTTCATTATTTCAAAAAAATCAATATTTATAACATTTTATTTTCAAATGGATTGAATATGTTTAATTTTAGATAAAAAAACAAACAAACTTTGGATACACAATTAAGTGTTAAAATATAAATTTTAAAATACAAGAAAGTGTCATTAAAAACTATCAAATAAGATATAGATACCAAAATATCTAATAATAAAATATCTATAACAATTAACCGGTTACTCTATATAAGTATTACTTTATAGAATTAAGTAAAACGACATATAATTTTAATATATTTGCAATTATTACTCTATATAATTAAGAAAAATGACACATAATTTAAATATTCTTTAAATTATATTTTTATATAAGTTTTATAGAACAATAAAAAAAGAAACTATTTTAGGATGTAGAAATATAAAATATGAAATAGATATGAATTTGTTAATTGGTATTTAAAAATCAAAATCGATAACTGAAAATGATAAAAATAAAAATAAAAATTGAGTTTCTTGGACCAATTAATTGAAAATTTTGGTTCAATTTCGAACTAAATCTGTGGTTAGACAAATTTTCGATTTTTTTGCTCATCCCTAATTATATATGAAATCAAAATTTCTCATATTTTTTTGGAGGAAGAAAATTTGATGACAAAAAATTATTGGCAACATATAAATTCATCACAATTGGTTATTTTTATGTCAATATCCAATTTTATCACAATTAAATAAATATGTGAAGATAAAAAAAATATTTAGTTACAGTTATGTATGGTGGCAAGTTGTTCCCCGGTTTCATTGGAGGAGAAAAAATAAACACAAAGAAATAATTAATGGTGACACATATAGGGGTGAGCAAAAAACGAAAATTTGATTAGCCGCAAACAAGGTCAAATGGACTCGATTTTGCTTTTTATTTTTAATATTTTTTGTTTTTTGTTTTCATTTTTGAATAGAAGTTCCGTTAGTATATATTATATTTTTATTTTTATATCTTAATATTTTTTTACGTCTTTCAATAGTTTAAAATATACTTAACTTATATTTTTATTTTTATATCTTAATTTTTTGTCTTCTCTATAAAATTTCTATAATACTTTAAAATATATTTAAATCTTAATTATATAAAGAAATATTTATGTCGGGATAACAGATTAATCTTTATATATATATTTTTTTGTTATTTTATATGTAATACACACTTATCTGAACCTACAAAACCCTGCACATAAAATCATACATTTCCATACATATATTGATGGCATAATATTGTATTCATCTATTATTAATGGCTTAGGTGTGGCATTACAATTCATCATGCATAATCATTCATTTACTTATTACTAATTTTACTTTGCTCCATAATAAAGATCAAAAGTTTGTGTTACATATACATATCCAATTTAATGCTACAAGCTATCTCAAAATACAAAAATTTAATTACATATCCATGAATATCACATAACCAAATAGATCATACACATATATGTAGCTTCACACTTTTCTTTAGTTGGCCTCAGATCTTGTAGATTGCTCTCGAGCTGAAACTCTATCACGTAGACCTATACAGATAAATACAAGTGCTAAGTTTTTGAGTTTGGTGGAAAAACACTCAATTTGGATGACCTATCATAGAATTAATGCGCTAACCACACAAGTATAATAACATACTAATGTATAATTAAAGTAAGAGTAACAATTTGGACATGACCAAGTGTAACATTCATATATCATGCAAACATATCATAAAGTCCACATATTCATGAACAAGAACCATATAATGCTGCTCACTTATTTTTCCATGTCATTTTTCTTATTTTATAATATTTTAGTTACTTTTTGTAGTTAGTTTGCATGTTTCTCTGGGTGTGGATAATGAATGCTATAGATACTTGAAGGTATCACATATAAATATCTATAGGTACCGCCTATAGATACTGTAACACCCTTCTATCATTCATGATTTTCGTACACTATTTATATTATTAATGTTGTCTGTGGCTATCAATGTAACTAATTATTTATGCTAGTGGTTGATAGCTTAACTCTTGGGTTCTAATTCACATTTAGCATCACAATGTTACTATTCATTTTGTATAAATTTTGACAGTATAATGGTTTATAAACCATGCTATCCAAACCTACAAGTTGGCAAATTAATACTCCCAAAAGGCAACCTCCACGTCCAATACTCCATTGACATTCATAGGTGCACTTCTAAAATCATCAATCACTCAACATCACAACACATTCACAAATCCACCATTCAAGCATTTAAAAATGGATACTTGCTCACTACTAATTAGCATTTTTAATACAACATAATAAATATATTACATGCCATTTTTCAAAAATAGTGTTAATACAAAAAGATCTAATTTCGTCGAAAAAGTGATATATGCACATGCCATCTTGTAGTACCTTCTTCAAGTCCTCAATGTATATGTTCCTATGCACAATCAACAAAACCACGCGCTAAGCAACGATTTTGATTAGTGGTGGATACAATTATATAAAATTTTATCTAAAAAATTTATTTTTAATAAATTATTGTTTAACCCCTTAATCACTACAAAAAAACTGCAGATTAGCGACGGACAATTCCGTCGCTAAATACCAATTTTCCGTCGCTAATTAAAATTAGCGACGGCACGACGAACAGTCGCTAATAGGCCAGTCGCTAATATATTAGCGACGGATTTCAAATTCAGTCGCTAATTTAGCGATGAAATATTGCGTCGCTAATTTTTTTCCCGTCGCTAATCTATATTCCTAATTAGTCACCGAATTATAATAATAATATTTAGCGACTACTTTTTCCGTCGCTAATTATAAATTTACTTTAAAAGTTAGCGACAAAATTTTTGTCGCTAATTATTTGTAAAATTTTAACGTTTGTACTGTAGCGACAGTTGCTGTCGCGAATCCGTCGCTAAATTATTGCATAATTTAAGTTTTTTGATATATTTAAATTTGCATCCTGTACACTGTATAAATAATTTTATATTTTCATATATATATATATATATACATAATTTATAATGAATTCATTACAATAAATAACAATATATAATACAAAGTATTGCTTATACAATCCATTTCCCTAAAACACAAGTAATTAATAACAAAATATCCAATCTAATATAATAAATTCGATTTCTTATCCCAATTTTATCATTACAAATGAGAAAACTGGAGCAAAAGTATTGATTAATTCATACGTTTGCCAAAAGCCAAAACATAACATGAGAAGATATGGCAAGAAGAAACCATGAGATAAATGCCAAAGCAATGGAGATTTGGAATCTGCTGCACGGGAAGAACTGCGGTTGTTTACAATAATGCAAGTCTCTTGTGTATAAAACTGTAACTCCAGCTGATGCACATGCAGCTGCAAATGAGAGAATTGATGTAACCTACAATTTAAGTACAACATCGTTTTGTGGATTACGAATTTACTGATATAGGTAAAAGATCTTAACCACAGAAGAGAAAAACTAAACAACACGGATTAACATTTTTCAAACAAGTGACATGATTATTATCCATTAAAAGACTAGCTCCAAGATAGCTTACTAATGGAACCTGATCTATATACAGTAAAATACTATTATACAGAAATAGGCTGTGTTAATAAAGGACCTTAGAGTAACTTGATGCAAAATGAAATAAGCTATGTGCAATTGAATTGTAAAATCTCATAAAGACTTCAATTCATCATGTTCTTTTGAACTCTAAATGTAAATTTGCTCTTTATAAGTCTTCATGCCTTAGCGACAATTCATAATATTATTATTCTTAAATATAAAAAAATATCTTTCTCAACATATCTGAAAAGACAATCCACCATTTACTGATTTGCAATATGTTATGCAATCTATTATTCCTAATTTTTACAGTAGACAGATATTTTAACTGATACTGCTACCACAAATAGGATCAAAGCCAGTTATAAATTCGTAAACTAAAAGAATTTAGTTAAATTAATGGAGCATGTTTAAGTTTTATTGAATTTAAAGTTGATTTAGGTTGGATCAATATGGGATATTTATTTCTTGTGTACTAGTTTGTATTCTTTAAAAAAAATAAATAAATAAAGGGCACAATTGGCCACCGTAGTGAATGGCTCCACCCTTGCCTTCAAGGGCCTTTCTACATGCTGATCCCAAGTTGAATTCATTTAAATCAATGCACCAGTACATAATAGAGAATTAATTTCCCTTCAATCATATCATGTTAATTTTTTCCTTTTCTTTTTTTTAAATTGCTGCAATGCTAGTAACTATTCCAATATAAGTAGAATCCTATAGGCATTAACCAAAAAAAAAAGAATCCTATGGGCTGGAAATACAAATCCCAGAAATAATCAATTGTTATTATCTTTTCCTTGTTAACTTCTGCCTGATTATAAATAAAATGCATTTTTCCATACACGTAGATGCATGAACCTTTACAAATTAGGCTTAAGCAAAGAAGAAGTGTACTTACCCAGTCACCAACAACGAAGAGACTCACTAAGACAGGATTTTGCAGGTTTCTCTTTGATCTCAAAGCATGCAGATCAAGGCATGCTAGGCCAAAACTCCAGAGCACTTGAAGCCCCATTGATGCAATCAAGTAGCTGAATTCAGTAAAAGATGCCAAAATTAATTCACAGAATATGAAATTATTAAAATTAATAAATTATTGGCAAGAGCAAACATGGTACAAAGTGCAAACTCAACTTGGTGCAAAAAAAATTCACAGAAAATGAAATTATGAAATAATTTAAGCATCATCGGATTCAAGATACGAATGTACTAAGTATATAAACATTTGATCAGACACTTAAACATGAAGACCGGAGAACATTGATTATATAGATGCAAATAATGACCGTAGCATGATTTGCTATTCTAAATTTAAGTTCAGGTTCCAATATGAGCTTTAAGACAATTTTACAAAGTCTAGGAGTTATCACATTTGACATCATGCTAAAAAAAAATCTAAGTTACTGGACCAATAGCTAGCAAGTAGCAACACATCATAAAGTAAAATTTATTTGGGTAACTGACAAAACTAATTATAACTAATTATATTTAATCAATTCTCCATCAACTGACAAAACTAATTTTTTTTACCCGCACGCACGCACGCACACCACACACACACATACACACACCAGCAACATTAACAATAGATATATACAAATTATAGATGTCAATTAATAAAGCACTAAGCACACCAAAATCCAGAATAAAAATACAATCTAAACTATCCGCACAAGCGCTTAATGTGTTATAACGAAAATTAAATTCCCAAAATATATGCATAGATTTCTGAATTTACAAAAATGATGGACCTCCAATACTATGAAAGTTGAAAATAAAGCACTTAATCAATCTAAAAGAGAAGTTAATTTAGCCAAACTAAACAGTACTTAACATTACTTAAAAGCTGAACCCCTTTTATACTTGATCTTGGACATCAATGTGATATATATAGTGATTTCTTTCCACTTATAATTCCTTTGAACAGCTAGACAATCACATTTAAATACCAGAAAAATCCCATGCAACCACAATTCAACAGCCATTTTCATTGTTTAACAACATAAAGACGTGACCATACCTTAGCCATTTTCTGAAAAGTATCAATGCGATCCATTCTACCACCATATTTCCAAAGGAAGTGCTTCAAGTTTTTCAAATGATCAGCACTTTCCAGATGACGTATTGCACTAGCACTGGTTTTTGCAATGAAAAAAAATATACATAAAAAGAAGAACAGCTGCATTATTACTCACAAAAGAACACCAATATGATTCTGCATGGTTTTACCGAAGAGAATTGAAGCAGAAAAAAAAACACAAATTGCAGACTGTCTTCAATGATTTTACTAAACTAAGGCAACAGATACTGGAATCTCAAATCCTTCAAGGTAAGCACTCCATTAAGCATTCCATAGAGTGCCAAATTAAGCTAAATGAGAAGGTAAACTATATTAACAAAAATCAATCAGATATGAGAATTAATTGATTAGTTTTCATCAATAGTTTAACATAACATCAATCATGTGGCAATCTGAACCCTAGACCGAGGATCAATGTAAATCAAACCTTGATCTATAAGCAGCAGTAGAAAGAACAAAACAAAATAAAGCAGAAACATAGCTAAATGAGATAATTACCTGTATATCTTATCCTAAACATTGCCACATGATTTGAGTACAGAGGACAAATCAGCGAAGGCAGCATCCAGAAGATCGCCGGAGATGATCTGACCGGTCATCAGAGATTCGTCGGAGAATCGCCGGAGATGATCTGACACTGCATCCTCGAAGATCGAGATCGCCAGGTTTCGTTTTCGGTTATCACGCGCTCAAGCACTGCCATGGTTGGTCGAAATCTAACGAAAACAGTCGGAGACTTTCTTTCTCCAATCTGTCAATCGCCGGCGAGTAAGGAGTGACGGAGGGCACTGAAAGATACACCTTGCCACTAGAAGTCGTCCGGTGGTGGTCATGTAGTCATCTGCCGCCATGACTCACCGGAAAAAAAGGAATAAATGTCCGGTTTAAGGAGAAGAACGGCGGAGGGGAGACAGCCATGCCTCTGACGACCGTAATGATGACGAAGCCAACCCCGAGCGGTGGCAAACGGCAGTCGATGGTGGAGCGAGGTTGGCTGATGCCGGCACCGATGGCTCGTTTTCACCATTTCCCGACATTCCTCCCTCCTCCCTCTTCCCTCTTGTTCTCTTCTTTTTATTTTTTCTTTCCTACCTCATATCATCATATCATTTTATCACTTATGGCCGGTTTCTCTTTTTTAAAATCATTATTATTATTTAAATGATTATTATATATTAATTTATTTATTTATTTGGTAAACATATAATTAAAATTTCTAATAATTAATATTTGATCAAAATTTTAACAAAATTAAAATAAATTATTAAATTTTTTAGAATTATTTTAAATGAGATAATAAATTTTATATTATTATTTTACAAATCTTTATTTTTATCAATCTGCATAATGTAATTATAAAATAAATATAACAATTAATTTATTATTATTATTATTAAAAATTTAAATTTTCTAAATAAATAAGTTAAGATTTTGGGATAATTGACAAAAAATTATTAAAAATGTAAATTTTTTAAATAAATAAGTTCAAAAAACAGATCAAGTATTCATATATTGAACTCACTTAAAATCTTTCTCGTTTCTGCTCTACTGAAAAATACACCATGTTATAGATTAACAAAAATTATAGAAAACTAAAGCTTCTATAAAGTATAGGAATATATAGAAACGTCTTTACTTATACTCCAAATAAAAATAAAATTTACCCAAAAAGATTCAACAACCTCTTTTTTGCAACAAAAGCTTAACTTACAGATCTTAAAAATTAATTTTCACCGTTCAAAATTAACAACAAGGAGTTTTGAACGTACTCACCAAAAATTAGGCCAATCTAACGGCAAATAATTTTCCGATCATTTTCGTATACAAAACTAGTCATTAC
This sequence comes from Excoecaria agallocha, assembly GCA_037975025.1. NCBI lineage: Eukaryota > Viridiplantae > Streptophyta > Magnoliopsida > Malpighiales > Euphorbiaceae > Excoecaria > Excoecaria agallocha. The sequence goes on from CM075807.1 coordinate 104,076,934, forward strand.
TTAAAAAAATCAGAAAACAACCTCTTTTTTGCAACAAAAACTGAACTTATAGATCTTAAAAACTAATCTTCACCGTCCAAATTTAACAACAAGGAGTTTTGAACGTACTCACCAAAAATTAGGCCAATCTAATGGCAAATAATTTTCCGATCATTTTCGTATACAAAACTGGTCATTACTTAAAAAATTCAGAAAATAGCCTCTTTTTTGCAACAAAAACTGAACTTACAGATCTTAAAAACTAATCTTCACCGTCCAAAATTAACAACAAGGAGTTTCAAATGTACTCACCAAAAATCAGGCCAATCTAACAGTAAATGATTTTTCGATCGTCTTCGTATATAAAACTTATCATTACGTTAAAAATCCAGAAAACAGCCTCTTTTTTGCAATAAAAACTGAACTTACATATCTTAAAAATTAATCTTCACCGTTCAAAATTAACAACAAAGAGTTTCAAACATACTCACCAAATATCAGGCCGATCTAACGGCAAATACTTAACCATTGAATCTTTACTTACACGATTTCGCATAAAAGCTGTTCAATTTGTCTTTGAAGATCCAACCAAACCGTAAACATGCAGATTCAAATGGACTATATATTTGGATTTATCAGATAATATCTTAACTTATTTATTAATCTGGCCATGTTTAGAATTTCAAAGCCATTTCTCCATTTTCAAATCAGTAAGTTTTCTCAGTCTTCCATACCACTCAATTAGGTAACCGCGGTAGTGAAGTTAAATGGTAAGGATGAGTTTAGATGGAGCTTTGAATATTTTGAAAAATAATAGAAATAAAATTGAAAAGTGTGTGTGTGTGTGTGTGTATTAGAAAATTTATTCATTTTGACTTGTATGAGTTTAAGTCTTGAATTGAACTCTATTGTCTTATTCAACTAAATAATAAATTAAGCTTAAAATCATATACGCATTAAATTGAAACGGTGGAGAGATATGAGGGAAGAGAAAATGTTATTTTTATATGTAGAGTAAATTTTTGAAATTACTAAAATGCCCCTATCAAATTTCATCATTTTATCCTTGTATTCAAGGATAATTTTATAAATATATATTTTAAATTTTTTAATAATTTAAAATTTGCTCAAAATTTTAACAAAATAAAAATAAATTATAAATTTTTCATAATCATTTTAAATGAAATAATAAGCTTTAGATTATTATTATTATTATTATTATTATTATTATTATTATTATTATTATTATTATTATTATATAAATATTTATATTTATTATTTTTCATAATATGACTATATAATACTTATAACAATTACTTTATTATTATTATTATTAAAATGTAATTTTTTTAAATAAATAAGTTTATATTTGGGGATAATTGATAAAGAAATCAATAGAATTTTTAATAATTTAATATTTGATTTAAATTTTATAATATAAAAATTAATTATAAATTTTTTTATTATTATTTTGAATGAAATAATAAATTTTATATTACTATTTTATAAATATTTAGTTTTTTAATCTTGAAGAAGTAAATATATAATAATCGTAACAATTAGTTTATTATTATTATTAGAAATATAAGTTTTCTAAATAAATAACTTTACATTTTGGTATAATTGATAAAAAATTATTATCAACTTATAAAATAATTTCTAATTTTCTGTTACAAAATAAAATATTTATTTCATATGATCTATATTAAAATTACTTAAAACTATACATAAATCATGTGAGTGAAATTAAAAAAAAAATTATTTCTTAATTTATTTGCGACGGATTAGCGACTAAATATTGCGTCCCTAATTGTATTACTGTAACAAATTACTATTAGCGACAGAATATTTCCGTCGTTAAACCGTCACAAAAAGGCGCTATATTTTCCCTCCAAAATTAGCGACTAAAATTTCCGTCGCTAAATTTTTTGGAACTAATTTATGAATAAAAAATTATAAAATTTAGCGACGTATATATTCCGTCGCTAATTCCGTCGCAAAAAATGGCTCGTATAATTCCCGCCAATTTTAGTCGCTAATTGGCAGTTTTTTTGTAGTGAATGTTACATTTCTTTTTATTTATTTTACTTAATTTCTCTTATTATCTAATTTATAATATACCCTTTTTATATTCATTTTTCTTATTAAATTATACCTAATTCTTTCTTGAGTGTAAAATTACGATTTGATCCCTAAAATTGCTATTCCTCATATTTGACTCTACTTGACTTCAATTTTGACTCTTTTTGCTTTCTTTGACCTTTATTTCCTTCTAAGTGTAAAATTTACCTTTTGATCCTTATATTTACCTAGGAAGTGGTAAATTATGTTATGATCCTTGAAACTTTTTATTAATTATAATTTTACCCCTTTTCACTTATTTGACTATTTTAATCTATTTAATCACCTTTTTGATGCCTAATTATCATTTTACCCTTGTTTAATTGTGTAATTATATTTTAACCCATTTTAAACTTATTAATCGTATTTTTCATATTATTTCTTATTTAATGATATTTATGACATCTTTTATGCATAAATTATCATTTGGTTCTTATTTTCTTGAATGATTATAATTTTTCTCCTAGTAATGACCAGTAAAAATTCTTGAACTGAATATACGGGATGAGCACTGTTAGTGTAAGCCCTAGTCCTAATACATTGTTATAAAATATTTAGGTTAATAAATGAGGAATTTGTTTTATCTATTATATTCCTATGCATATCAAATGATAGAACTATCCAAAAATGTAATTTTAGTTTAAGTTATCATGTGTGAGGCACATGGTTGTAAGACCTTGAAACAATTAAGACTTCATTCTAAATATCCCGAGTCAATTATTGTTATGGGAATAACAAATGAATTAAGACTAGTATGCTCTCTCTGATAAGTTGAGTTATGTCTTACAGATCATAAGGATTAGAGTGTCAATCGGAGATCATAGATCACTCAAGAAAATAGCAAAATAGCAACAAAATTCATTTCGTTGCTAATTTAGCAACAGAATACCAATTTCGTTGCTAAAATTGGTTGAAGTTTTAGGGATTTAGCAACGGAATACAAAATGGTTGTATTCCGTTGCTAAAAATAGGGAAAATTTTAGCTCTAAAATATAGCAACGGAAAATAATTTCCATTGCTAAATATGGCGGCATTTGATAGTGAGAAAAATTAGGATGAAAATTAGCAACAGAATTTTAAATCCGTTGCTATTTTAGCAACGAAAATTAATTCGGTTACTATTTAAGTAAACTTGAAAATTTTCGGTTGCGAAAATAGCAATCGAAATATATTCCGTTGCTAAAATAGCAACGAAAATTAATTTCCGTTGCTATTTTAGCAAGCTTGAATCGCATTGAGGTTACTAAAATAGTTACTAAAATAGCAACGAAATATATTTTTCGTTGCTAAAATAGCAACGGAATATAAATTTGGTTGCTATTTAAGTAACCTTTAAAATTTTAAGTTGAGAAAATAGCAACTGAAATTAATTCCGTTGCTAAAATAACAACGAAAAATGAATTCTGTTGCTATTTTTTACTTTGCCCTAGGTATAAATACTACTCTTTTCTTCTCCCGTCTTGCCGTTTTGCCCTCTATACGCACACACACACACTCTCTCTCTCTCTCACTATTTTCTTGTGTTATGCCTCTCGCCATTTTCGCTCCACCATTGCCCTTACCAGTGGTCCTCCGACCTTTCTTCCCTACACAACTTATTTCGAAGGTTAAATTTTAATTTTTTTGTCAATCAATTTTTGTTTATTGAAGATATTTCTCTCATTCTTACCAATCTTCTCCCTGTGCTCTCACTTTCTCTGCATCTTTGATTTTTTCCAAACAATGAGCTGCTTTGTTGGCATTTCCTAGGATGAAGACCTGCATAATAAATTTGTAACATCAACCACCAATTTGCAAATGGCTTGCTAATGTAGTTACTGCAGTGAAATGTTCCCATTTCATTTAAGAGGTAGACTAGACAGAGTTGTAGGTAAGGTAAAATTCTATTGATTTTGTTTTCTCTATTTTGCAAATCTACATATTAGGAACTAGAGATGATTTTAGGTATTAATTGAAGGGAATTTATGTGTTTAATTGGAGGTTAAGGCAAAAAAATAAAAGAAGGGAGAATGAGCAGGTCTTCAAGCTGGCTATCATCTCTTCTAGAGGTATGTGAAAAATTAAACTTAAGTTCATTTAAATTCTTGAGCTGCTAGATTTTCCGCTGTAATGATGTTGGACTGGGATTTAAGATGGGATGGCTGTCTTAAGACTTAGAATAAAAATGTGAAAATGTTTGTGAATGGGAAAATCATAGTTGGTTAATACTTATTATTAATGATCTGTTTCAACTGAATGTGTAGATTTCTTCATTGTAGTTCATAGCCCCTTCACACTGCCCTTAGCTTTGTATCGCCAAAAATTCTGAAAATGGTCTGAATGTTGTTATGGAATCCAAATTATGAATTAGATTTATTTAGGAAATTCATGACTAATATTGGATTAAGTTCTGTAGCTAATATTTTTAAATAGATTAATGGATTTATTTCATAACAAACTATGATACATATTATAATTATTTTGTAAACATAACAATCTAATAATAAAATTGAAAAACACATATTGGTCTACGGTACCTGAATATTAATATTTTCTATTTTAGGGTCATGTACTTTAAAAAATAGATATAGGATCCATGTATTTGATCCTTTGTCTTTGTCTCTTTAAAAAATAGATATAGGATCCATGTATTTGATACTTTAAAAAATTTTGTAATGCTGTCTTTGTCTCTTTGTTCTAGTCATCAAGCTTAAAGAAGCAATTTTTTTCCTTTCTTCGTTGAGTACGGAGGGATTAAAGAAGCAAATTCAGTAGACCTCTACAGTCAATTCTTTCTTTTCTAATAGTTTAACCAGATAATAACCTCGACTGTCACTTTCTATATTCGCTTCAAAATACGAATATTCTTACTCCTTTTTACTAATACTTTGGTAACTTAGATTTTATACTTGCAAGGAAATGATTTGACGTTGAGAAAATTAATTGGGTTGCTAAGTAGAGATGGAAGCGAACTGGGATGCCGCTACTATTCTTGTTCTTGCTCTTCTTGTCGTTATCGATTTTGCAGAAATTTCTATTGGCGGATGAACCAGCAGCTTTGTTAGAAATGCGAATATGTCTCTTGATATGCCATTAGATAACGATGTCTTTAGCGTGCCTCCTGGTTATAATGCTCCTCAATAGGTGATTCTTTAAATTTTGCTTCTTATTAATTGTTTCTTTATACAATCTTCCTCTTAATTAACGTACAGAGTTTAGTTTTATTTATAGATTAGTATGATTTTAATTCAATTTCATGTAAAGATGGAATCTTTTAGTTCTTGATTTCTGCTTTCTCTTTAGGTGCATATAACACAAGGGGATTATGAGGCAAACAGTGTGATTGTGTCTTGGGTTACTCTTGATGAACCCGGTTCAAAAACTGTGCTTTACTGGGCTGAGAATAGTGAGCTCAAGAATCGTGCAGATGGTATACAAGTTCCTTAATTACACTTTCGGTTACATTCACCACTATGCAATCAAGAATTTGGAGGTAATTACTATTTTGTTTCTTCGGAGTTTCACTTAATGTTTAGCCTTGAAATTAGTTTATGTAATCGGTTGAGTTTTAGATTTAGGCAGTAAAACTGATCAGGTTTATTTCAAATCCAATTTTGATGCAGTTTGACACTAAATATTACTATGAGGTTGGGAGTGGGAACATAGCAAGAAAATTTTGGTTTATAACTCCTACTAAAGCTGGTCCTGATGTCCTTTATACATTTGGTCTTATAGGTATTTCATGATTTTTTTTTAAATTTTTTTGGATAATGTACATTTTTAAAGTGGATTTCTACAAGATTTTATCTTACTACACCTCCCAATTTGAGCAGGGGATCTTGATCAAACTTATTATTCGAATAGAACACTTACCTACTATGAGTTGAATCGGACAAAGGGTCAGACCTTATTGTTTGCTGGAGACCTCTCCTATGCAGATTACCATCCATTTATATAGTTTGCACTTTCTTTTCTTCCAAGTATGTCCAGAAGCTCTATTTAACTTTGTGTCTTTTAGATTTCTTTCCAGTCATTCATGGGTTTCTGATATTAAAAAATTATAATAATTTTTAGCAAAGGATTAGCAACGGACAGTACCATCGTTAATTTTTTTACTTATGGGTGAATTTAGCAACGAAAAATAGTTTTCGTTGCTAAAAATAGCAATGAAATCTAATTTTCGTTGCCAATTTTAGCAACGGAAATTTATATTCTGTTGCTAAAATTGACCAATTTACCGAATCTTGCATTGTGAAATTTAGCAACGGAATAAAATTTTCGTTGCTAAAAATAGCAACCGAAATTTTCGTTGCTATTTTTGATTAGCAACGGAAATTTGATATTTTTCGTTGCTAAATTGAGATTTTCTTGTAGTGGATACATGTTTAGAACATGGTATCTGGATTCGATCCGTTCATGAGAACACTACATGGTACAAGTCATAAGCGTTTCTTATGTGCAAGTTTTGCATCGAAGTTCTTAGACATAAAATCTTTATGAAACTCTTTATGACACTACAAGAAAAATCTTAATTTCGGACAGAAAATTACCGACGGAAAAAATTTTTCCTTAGGGAAAAATGTGTATTGCGATAGAATAAAAAATCCATCGTAAATAATGGAGGAAAATTTTCCCGCCAAATGTTACCGACGGAATAAAAAATTCCATCGTTAAATTGGCGCCAAACTTTCGCGGCTGAAATAGGCCACGAAATTTACCGATGGAATCATATATCCGTCGGTAAATTACCTACAAAATCATTTTTTGTTGATAATTTACCTACGGAAATATTTTTCCTACGAAAATATGATTTTGTCGGTATTTTTTCGATGAAAATATGATTCCGTCGATAAATTACTGACGAAAATATGATTTCGTAGGTAATTTACCGATGGAAATATAATTCCGTATGTATTTACCGACTAAATCATGTTTTCGTTGGTAATTACCAACGGAATCATGTTTCCATAGGTAATTTACCGACGAAATCATGTTTTCGTCAGTATTTATAGACGGAATCATGTTTTCGTAGGTAATTACAGACAAAATCATGTTTTCGTAAGTAATTTACCGATGGAAATATAATTTCGTGGGTAATTACCGATGGAATAATGTTTTCGTCGGTAATTTTCCTCCTAATTAAATGAAATTTCTTTCTATTCTAAAAAATGATCATCACAAAAGGGATTTAGCCTTTTATTAAAAATAACTCTATACATTCAATCTAGTATTCTTCATCATTCTCCTCTCCTATATATGTTAGAAATAATGAAGAACCCATATGGTCTACTTGCTAAAATTGAACTTCAAGTCCCAAATTATTTTGACACTCATTGTCATATAAGAATTAAAAAAAAAAAAAGTTAAAATGACTTGACATATAGAAAATGAACAAAATAAAGTAAACCTTCATATCCAAAATAACTAATTACGAGTGATAATATCCAAAAAAGTACTTCTTTGTTAAGAATCCTTTCAACCATGCCAAATATTGACATTAAAGCATTCTAAGTTATCAAAGTATTCGAAATGTCTCTTGTGATCATAGAAAGAGATGAAAAATAAGATTTATGGTCTCTCCACTAAGATAGCACATCTAAATGTACATGTGGATTGAGTTTTTTTCTCTTTCAAATATTTATCAAATTCTGTCTTTTTAGCCTCAAATTGATAAAAAAAATGGACTAATTCCTATATGAAATTATTTCAATAATTAAGTTTAGATAAATTTAAAATTAATAGTAATGCATAATGAATAACTCATCTTATTAACACATATGATTAAAAGCAGAACGAGTAATGGCTATTTTTACATAATTTGAGCAATGACTTATAATATAATATAGCTTATTGTTCAATATGGATAAGGGTAAAATTTAAGAATATCAAAACTCAATTAAAAATTAAGGTTGAACTGACCAGTTGAGCAATGACTTATTGTTCGGCAATTATTTGCTCAATTTTTATTTACAAAAATACATTATTTTTATGTGCAAATCTGCACATTTTTCCTTTTTATTACATTTTCATGAATTTTTCATAGTTAAAAATACTAATTTTAATTGTCCTAGTAAAATATATAAAGTCACGTTTTATTTTGAACATTATTATACTTGAATTTAATTATTTTAAGATCATCTCAATCATTTGATCTTTAACCATTTTCTTAAAAATATTTATTATCATTATTATTACAGATATATATATATATATATATATATATGTGTGTGTGTGTGTGTGTGTGTGCGCGCGCGCGCGCGCGCGCGCGCGTGCATGCGTGTGTGTGTGCGCGCGCGCTCGCGTTTTGCACATGAAAATTATTTTTAATAAATATATGCAATTATATATTTTTGTTTACAATTTAAAAAATAAATATAATTAAAATATGTGACATATCACATATAAAATAAATTATAAATAAAAAATATTTGAGGCTTCATCGTAGAAAACTAATTATATTTATTATTTTATTAATATTTTTTATATCAATTGCATAAAACTATAGTAATTGCATGTGATGAACATCTTTTATAAAATTAATATATAACTTTAATAATATAAATAATTAATTATTTTAATTATATAATTTTATTTGTAATTTCAACTAATTATAAATAAAACTTAAAATATAATTATTATAATAATTAGATTAAAGTGTAAATACAAAATATTTTGTGTGACTGTGAAGAATAAATAAATAAAATTAGATTTTATATATATGTATATAAGCACTTTGATGGTGTTTAAGCCAAAATAGTTCACAAATGTACAAGGAAAAAAATGAAAAAGAAAGAAGCAAGGGGACGGAGGCGCCATTTTGCCTATCCCCTAGTCACAACTATCTCCTTATCTCCGGTAAACCACGGCGGTAGACGGTGACTCCGCTTACACCGGCGAGTCCCCTAAGGTGAGGCTTTCACATCGACACCCACCGTTCGCCTCCAATCGCCGGCCATAGATAGATCGGAAAACAAGGAAGCCAGTGGATTTTGAGCAGATCTCGACCAAACAACATGGCGGTTGGGCGCGTGGTCACCGAAAATGGGACCCTAAGGTTCTGGCCTTCATGGCGGCAGCATCAAGGTGTCACCGGCGAAGCTCCGGTGACCATCTGGTGAGCTTTCTTAGCCACTAATTACTGCTGAAATATTTATGTTTATGTACACTTTTGTTGTGTTTTGAGTCAGTTTTGGATACTTTTTTCTGTTTTTAGTTTTATAGTCATTTTAGTTGGTGAATTTACTGTGTGTTTTAGTTGATTTTTGATGATTTTAGAGTTAAAAGTTGGCTTCGAATTGAAACTGGAATAAAAAAAAAACAAATCGCTTTTCTCACCAACACCTATTACTTCGAAATGATTTCATAGTCATTTTAGTTTGTGTGCTCGTTAGTCATTACTACTATATAATCAGCGTTATCTTTTTATTGTATTGATTAAATTTGGAATATTTGTTGCTTCATTTTGTCCTTTCATGGTTTAAGAAATTTGTTCTAGAAAGTCAAAGGAAAAAAAAAAAAAAAACAGCCGCAGTTTTCTAGAAGATGAGTGCTATAGTGTTAATTTAGGTATATATTTAAATATACAAAAAAACCATTCAATCTTTGGAAACTGAAATAGCCATTATAAAGATAGATTTTACAATGTTCGTCATTATTTATTCTTTTATTTATTGCTTGTTTGTAGCACGTGTTATTAATTATTTTATCAATTACATAACTTTTTCATTATAAAATTTAGTGAATTTTCAGAATTTGGATACACATAAAATCAATTTCGATTTGCAATTAAAATTAAAATTGAAAATCTCACTATTCTTTCAATTGATTAGAATTCAAGTTCTGACCCTAAATATGTAATTATATATATATATATATATATATATATATATATATATATATATATATATATATATATATATATATATATATATATATATATATATATATATATATATATTGATTAAAGGGACAGCCATGAATGAAATTCTCGTGATGGTTAACAAACATATTCTTTACCAAAGGCATAGCCATGTATGAAATTTCTTCAGAAGAAATAAGTGGGTGTTAAATGAGGAGGACAAATTTAGTGCGATAATAAATCCTAAAACTTTTTGAACCATGAATCCCCAGTTTCAATTTTCACCAAACACAATTTACATTATTATTATTATTATTATTATCTCCATCAAGCCTTGTGGTTATAATTCTTTAGATACATGTTTAGTGCAACTTTTTGTTGAATGAGTTTGCCTGCTGTGGTCATAGTTTGATTAGTCAATACATGCTGCATGTAGCTATTTTGTTTTTTTTTTCTTCTTTGTTTCTTTCTAACTTAACTTCATGCAAGCATCTGCACAGGCTGCTACTAAAATATTAGCACGGCAACTTGTTCGACTACGGCAATAAATAACAAACTTGCAGGGGAGTCGTGCCCAAATTAGAGGTGTAGCTACCCATACACAGGTAAGTTTTCTGGCTATAAAATATATTTGATGAGATGATATTAGTCACTTTCCAATTATTTATTGATTAATCTTTAGGGAATTGTTTCATGTTTGAGAAAGAATTATCTTCTTTCTTCATTTCCCTGGGTTGAACAAAGCGTAAATGAACAATGTTTTCCTGTCTTCTGGACTAACATTGATTTACTTAATTATATATGTAACAATGAACTTATTTTTTTGTTATGTAAAATCCAGTCCTGAGTCTCCTGATGTTGAGGATCTTGAGAAGAGGTTGGCATCTCTTCGACGCCTTTGATCCAGATTTCACGGTGGCCTGACCTGGCTTTGTTCCTTGTAAATTTTCTTACAAATATAATCACATGCATGCAAAAGACATTTGTGTTTATTAGAATTGCTTATCTGTCATATATATGTTTTAGTTATTAGAAATCAGATTAGTATTCCGTAAAATAGAGAGATTTCACTATAAAGTTATTCGGACTTGTGTTTAACGATACCTAATTTATTACAGGAGTCTAAACCCATGAATAAAAAATTCAGACTTGTGTTTTAAGTTTTCAATCTATGTTATTACCAAGGCTGAAAAAATATATAAGAAATACTTATCTTAGCTAATTATTAATTAATTATTAACAATTTATAATATTTTTAGTGATGGAATAGTGACGGATAATTCTGTTGCAAATGTTTTTAGCAGAAGATAAATTTACCGACGGAAATAACTACAGTCGTTAAATTTACCAACGGAATTAATCATTCCATCGGAAATTTGCCTAGGGAATACTTATTTCCGTCAGTAAAATTTTAGATAGAAAATATATTCCGTTGGTAAAATTTCAGACGGAAAATATAATTCCATCGGTAATTGTAACGATGGAAACTAAATTCGTCGATAAATATGGCAAATGACGACAGTTTTGATAGTTTTTGGTTTGCACATTTCGACGGAATTAGCGACGGTCAATATTTTCAGTCGATAAATTAACCGAGGGAAAAAACTTTAGTCGGCAAAGGTACCAACAACCGGTTCTCCTTCGCCGTTTATTGTCGCTAAATTTCGTCGGTAATTTGGTTTCCCTACGGAAATACACTAAATTTCGTCAGTAATTTTCGTCGAGAAAATGAAATTTTCTTGTAGTGTCAATTATTGTTTACTTTGACATACACCTAACATACTCTTAACAGGGTGACAAGTATGGGTGTGATTGGGCATGCACTAATTCATATTAGAGAGCATGAGAGAAGTAAAGGGATTACCCCTCTCAATAAGAGAGAAAATATCATCGGCCACTTGATCAGTGAACAGAGAAGTGTATGGCCATACCAAGATGAAATAATGAGTAATCATTATTTATCTGAGTGTTCAGTGTCACTAGAATATCAAGAAATGAATTAGTATATATAAGGATGACTAGTTACATGCTTTATATTAATTCAAATATTTATGAGTAAGGGACTATGTAAAATTGCATTAGGTTTCTAAATGCTGCATTTTTATTTAATTTGGAATGCTATAATATCTTGCTAGAGAATATATATAGCCTTTGGATTATTTATTAATTCATTGTCAATATTAAATGGACCTATAGGATAGCACACAAAGCATTGGACTTAAAATATTTAAAATAGAGTATTGGGCATTAATTTGGGCTTTTATTTAAAGTCAAATTAATATGTGTAATGGGTATTAAAATTGCTAAATGGACCGTGGTCCATGAGAGAGGAAAAATCGACATTACTAGGTTTAATGTCAATTAATTAATTATCTTGGGATAATTAAGGTAATTGAGTATTAAATCCTAATAGCATTTGAATCAAGATAAAACACTTAATTAGGAGAGAGTGTGGCCGAAATTCAAAGGTAAAATGCTAGTGAATTTCAGCATGTGCAAAATTCCTAAATAAATGGTGGACTTTGATTAAATGTCCTATGCCATTTTAAATTAATTTGAATTTAAAACTAAAGGAATTTGAATTAAGATATATCACTTCATTAATAAGTGATAGAGGCTAAAATTACTACCTAAATGCTAGTGAATTTCGGCACCCATAAAACCCTAAGTGAAGTGATATATATTGATAATAAATAACTTTGCTAATTAAGGTTTTTTCTCTCTCATTGCCGCCACTTTCAAGGGAAAAGAATTCTTTCTTCTTCTCTTAAATTTGTTGTAGCCATTTGTGAACCCTAGAAAGAACAAGATCAGATCTTGTGTCTTTGTTTGAATACCCATTGCCAAATACAAAATGAATTAGAGCTAGCACTCTAGTTTTAAGCCTCCTTTGCAAGTGTGTGTGAGAGCATAGAGTGGTGTGGCGCAAAGGCAGCACCTTGGGCATTGGGGATCGAGATCAGATACATATAAGTCTATCTTATATGTTGGCCATTGCAAAATCAAGTTTTGAAGAGCCTAAGGTTGTAAGTTTATTCAAAACCCTAAAATTGCATTTTTCTATTCTATATTGTATATTGTGTGGCATGTATGATCAAAATTTTAATTTTTCGCTGCGTGATCATTATTTTTATGCCATGTGATATCCCTTCAAGCACTGTATTACCATATAAATATATTGTATGATTGTAAGAGCGAGGTGACTACTTATATGTAGCCATCCCTCGATGATAATTTGCTTTATGATTCTACCACGATATATAGGCGTCTATGGCCAGCTATTATATCCTAGGATCCTGGATCAACCACTGTATTTAGGGGACTATGAATCTGATATGAATCTGCTATAAACCAGCTATGATTGTCTGTATAAAATAGCACTACTCTAGCCTGACTGGGGGGATTATCCTTTTAGGCTTCATAACAAACTTATACTAAACTCGTAGATCCTAGGACTAATAGCAGTATCTTTAGTGGATGTTTAGATAAATGAAATGAAAAGAAGAGAGAGAAGTTAGAAACTAATAGTTTATTAGAGAAAACTAAGAGATTTCAAATCTTGGATGAACTTAAAAATTCCTAAGATAGAAACACGCTTATATAGAGATGCAACTAATGGATGCTGACATAATTACTTATATAAACAAGCACTAACTATGCACCTATTACACTATTTTTTACAAGATAAAGAGGAATCTCCTTTACAACACATAACTTTACTTTATAGCATAACAAAAGTACTTTTAATAAAGCTAAGTGGGAGACAACATAAAATAAATGGGGTTTTTACTCTTTATGGCAGATGGGCTTGTAAGGTGGTGATATATTCATGTCTTTAGGATTTCTATCATTTGGAGAAGGGTTCTAATCAAAATCTGCCTTTTTCTTTTCCTTTATCGAGATCTACTTGGATTTCTCTTTCAAAAGCTTTCAAGTAATCCTATGTTATAGGGTTCTCAGGTTTATGAAAGTTTTCATCGAAGAGACTCAATGACAGGTAGGGATTTTGAGAGTCCTAGAATAAAGAATCAATGTAATTTGGCCTAAAAGATGACTCAGCAGTATCAAAGATAGGGTGGATAGAGTGTTGTTGGATTGATGTTGTTGAGTTCACAAAGAGTTTGATGTAAAGATATCTTAATGGAAGGGACTGATAAAGGACTAGGTGTGTGAAATGTATGCTAGTGAAATGCTTGTTGCTGTGTCCATAGAGCATTTTGAGATGGATTCAGGATATAGGGTCTAGTGAAGAAGTAGATATCAGAATACTTATGGGCTTCAACTTCAATCTTCTTCTATAAAATAAGATCTTGAATACATTTAAGAAACTCATATCTCTACTAGGATAAATGAGCATATCATTTCAAAAACTACCATTGATGAGAATTATGATTGCTTGAGGTGGTGAAAAGTTCATAGATTTCCATAAAAGGAAAGAGAATGGCATGGGTATACAGAGTAGACAGACACTATAAAAACCATAACTCTTCTTGGCATAAAAGAGAGTATTGATTAAACTAGAATAAGATGGACCAAAGTTGAACAATTTGAAAGGAATTCTTAGTGGGTGGGACCTTTCTTTTGACAGAGAAAACATGGAGGTAGTGAAATAGGCGATAGGTAGCAAACAGTTTGATAGAGGTAGGGTCAGTGATAGGATAGTTTGGAGGTGAAGAATCTTTGTTGGCAGTAGGGCAATAGTGCAGAAGACTTATATTTTTCCTAGGATTAGGATAGGGTTTTAGGTGATTCATAATAAAGATTTTAGGGAGAACAGAAACCGGAACAAATGGCTTGGGAGGCTCAGGAGATTTGAAAAGGCGAGAGAGGTAGTTTGGGAGAAAGTTATGTTTACCTTTTATATGTTGGACCTTGAAGTCATACTTACTGAACCATTAAGCCCAAAGTAGGAGCTACTGATGTGGAATAGATGTTCTTTTAAATGAGAGTATCTTGGGGAAAGAGAAATAGTCCATGATAACTGTAATGGCCTAAATATCAGGTTAGTCGGGAATAGTATTTTTCAATGATGAATAGTGATATCGAGATGAATAGTACCTTTCAAAGTCAAAAAAAATATTTTATTTGATCATTGGAAATAATATGTCAACAGGAGCCTAGAGTTTAAATTTGGAATCGAAATGATGTCAAATAAGTCTCCAAAAGTTAAAAATAAGGAAATTTAATGGTTTCAATTTATATAATGCTTAGGTTGACTAAAGTTTGATCATAACTTTAAAAATAGCAAATGACCTATAAAAATCACCAGAATTTCCAGATCTAAAATACTTGTAATTTTCCAGCAATACGAAAAAATTGGGCTATTGAATTGGTAAAAGTGGAACAGATCAAAAAATAGTCTTCAATTGATCCAAAAATATTCATGAAGCCTAATGAATATATTTTGAGAATTTTAGAAGTATTTTTATGAAGATTTGAATGTACAGAAAGTAAGAGACAAAATAATGATTTGGATTTAAATAGTAACTAGTTGACTGTGAGTTTTATCGAGACTTTAAAAATAGTAAATGATTTTTAAAAATTGTAGTGATTTCTAATTATACCCTTGATAATATTTGAAAATATTTGATGGTGAAAAATTAATTTTACGGTAACAATGAAAATTGCCTAATCGGACCAGTTTTAGTGAATCGAATTAGAAATGAATTTTGATTCAGCAAAAAATATTTATATAGGCTATATTATATATTTTAAGAATTATGAAACTAATTTTGAGTGAATTTGAGCTTGAAAAGAGTGAAATAATTTAGAGTACATAAATAGGCTTAAAATCAATTTTGGCTTGAATTAGGCCTAACCACATTGGTTGGACCAGCCCAGCCTAAAATTTAGACTATTTAAGGGCCCAAATATTCGAAACCTCTAGATAAATTGTAAGATTTCTGCCTTCTTCTTCTTCTTGAAGCCAAATTCTCTTTATTCCATCATAACCACCATTTTCTGCATCATTCTTATAATCTCTCTCCAAAATCAAGCCTCCTAAATTAATTTTAGTCATTCTATCATATTGTAGCAGCCTCTAATATTCAATTTGAGGAGTAGAAATGGGAGAAATCATGGATTGAAGTTTATGTATAAAAAATGAGGTATGAGAAATCAAGCTCTATAATTTAACTTAAAGGTTTATATAGATAAAATAAGGTAGGTAGAGCTCATTTATGATATTAGATTTAATTTTAGAGCGAAGAAAATGAATATTTTATACCTTTACATAATTGGCCATTTAGGATTTTTAAAGGAAACGATGATAATTGATAGAGTAGAGCTAAGGAGATAAAGATTAAAGTGTGAAAGAAGTGAATCTAAGGTAAGTGAATACAATATCCCCTAATTTTCATTGATTTGGATATGATTTGTGGTTATATTTATTATGCATGTATGTGATTAGTGTATGAACAATTGAATTAATTGATGTAGAAAAGGTTAGAAGGATGAAAAATGATGTTTTGAATGATTTAAATAAAAAGAAAAAAATTAAGGTAAAATCTTACTATGGCCGATGGTAGGCTAAAGAATTTTCCATAATTTTATGATATTTATGTCAATTAAATATGAAATTATGTTGATGAGTATGAGAGTGAGTGATTTAAGTAATTAAATTACCATAAAGATAATTAAAAGGGATTATATTGTGAGAAGGTAAATGAATGCTAAGAATAAAATAGGAAATATGGCCAATATCAATGAATGATAAATGCATGTTAATATTGTTTAACATGAGAAAAAAAAATAAAAAGTAATAAAAAAAACATGAAAAATTATATAGCTAAAGTGACAAAGGACTTAAATGAAAGAAATTGAAAGTTTAAAAAAATAAATTGAAATTTTGCAAAACATTGAGGAAAAAAAGGATAAAATGGTAATTTAACTATTATAGGAACTAAATCATAGTTCCATAAAAGTATACCGAATTGAAAATATAAGATGTAAATTCAATGGCAATTTTGTGAATAAACGTGAACTAGAGGAATAAAATTATAAAGCAACGAAGTTCAGGGACTAAATAAAAATGCTCCCTTGTATAAAAGTTTAAGTGTGAAAAAGAAAGAAATAATAGTAAATGTAAATGAAAAGTGCAAAAAGAAAAGTAAAAATATAGTTTAGAATGCAAAAAGGACCTAATTGAAAAGAAATGAAAAATTCAGGGGTAAAATGGTAATTTTTTCAAATATTAAATTTAACGAGCAAAAGTGATAAAGAATAATAAAAAAGAGTAAAATGATAATTTAGCGAATAAACAGCCTAAAAAATAACTTCTATGAATTGGAGGACTAAAATAAAATTTTGCATGAAAAGTTGAAATAAGGACCAAACGAAAATTTGTATGCCGATAAATGAATGTGAAATGAAAATAAGTAAATTAGCAGTAATTTTGTAATAATGTGCAAAAATGATAAATTGGCAATTAAATGAAAAATTGAGGATTAAACTGAAAGGTATACCAAGTAATGGTATTAATTTCATAAGGAAATTACATAAATATTATTGAAAATGAAATTATTAAATTATAGTGAATAATTCATAAATGGGTGGAAATAATGAATTATAATGAGATAATTCATAAAATGTGTAAAAGTGATAAAAAAAGTCAATTGATAAGTGAACAAAAATGTAAAAAGTACATGTAGGCACTGAGCCTTTCAAACTCTCTATCATATTATTATAATGTTCGATTTCCCTGTTGCAATCACCAAAAGGTTTCTTCCATCGCTTGCTTGTATTCTTTCCCTATGTATTTATTTTTGAACTGCTGGAGGAAGAATGGCCATGTCAACTGGTCTACTGGAGTATATCATCATTCTAACTCCGACCATTTATATGCAGGGCCCTAAAAAAGTATAACTGCATCCTCTAACATTTCTTAGGGTGGGTTATAAGTGATCTCGAAAAGTCCTTTAATTTTATTTAACCATTGCTCAGCTTTTGTGGCTTTTAACTATTCTTGACCATAGTAATTGTCTGCCCCTAACTTCTTTAATTATTCTAGTATAGATTTTCTAGGTGGCTGAGGTGGCAGCTGATGTTGTGGCTATAGGGGATATGGGGCCTATAATCACTGATATAATAGATTCGTCACCATCTGTGCAAAATATGAAGGAGTATGTGTAACTGGCTGAAGAGCTAGTGACGGTGTGTACTGACTGGGCACGTAAGATTGAACAATAGGAGAAGTCTCACTAACTACTGGCATGGTTGAGCGCCACTCTTGGCATCACTCGCCATCTCAATCACTCGTCAAGAACCAGAAGCCATAGCTATCACTAAAATGTACAAAAGGGACAGGTAAGATTCAACATCGAATTTACTCATTCCTTTATGGCATGTATATGTATCAATTCAAACATTCATTCACACTTATATGTTTACTCCAATCTTAGGATTGCCTAAAACTGCTCTGATATCACAAAATGTAACACCTTACTATCATTTATGATTTTCGTACACTATTTATATTTTTTAATGTTGCTGTGTGGCTATCGATGTAACTAATTATTTATGCCAGTGGTTGATAGCTTTGTGTAACTCTTGGATTTTAATTCACATTTAGTGTCGCAACGTTACTAATTTTGTATAAATTTTGGCAGTAAAATGGCTTATAAACCATGCTACCCAGACTTGCAAGTTGGAAAATTAACACTCGTAAAAGGCAACCTCCATCTCAAATGCTCCATTGACATTCATAGCTCTTATAAAATCATCCATCACTCAACATCATAACACATTCACAAATTCACCATTTAAGAATTTCAAAATGGATATTTGATCACTACTAATTAGCATTTTTAATATAATGTAATAAATATATTACATGCCATTTTCCAAATAGTGCTAATAGAAAAAGATCTAATTTCATCCAAAAAAGTGACACATGTATATCCCATCTTGTAGTACCTTTTTCAAGTCCTCAATGTACCTATCTCTGTGCGCAGTCAATAAAACCATGCACTAAGCTACGATCTTGCCTAGTGGTGGATACAACTATACAAAATTTCATCTAAAGAACATATTTTTAATAAATTGATGTTTAACCCCTTAAAGTTACATTTCTTTTTATTTAATTTACGTAACTTCTCTTATTATCTAATTTATAATATGCCCTTATTCATTTTTCTTATTAAATTATACCTAATTCTTACTTGAGTTTAAAATTACAATTTGGTCCCTAAAGTTGCTATTCCTCATATTTAACTCTACTTGACTTCAATTTTGGCTATTTTTACTTTTTTTGGCCTTTATTTCCTTTTAAGTGTAAAATTTACTTTTTGGTCCTTATGTTTTCTTAGGAAATGACAAATTATATTTTGGTCCATGAAACTTTTCATTAATTATGGTTTTGCCCCTTTTCACTTATTTTACTATTTTAATCTATTTAATCACCTTTTTATGCCTAATTAACATTTTACACTTGTTTTATCACGTAATTACATTTTTACCCTTTTGAACATATTAATCATTTTTTGCATATTATTTTGTATTTAATGATATTTATGACATCTTTTATGCATAAATTACCATTTGGTCCCTATTTTCTTACATAATTACAGTTTTTCCCCTAGTATCGACGAGTGAAAATCCTCGAATTGGATATGCGGGATGATAATTATATGATTGTATGATTATATTGTGTGACTGTATGAGTGAGGTGACTACCTATATGTAGTCATCTCTCGATGATAATTTACTATATGATTCTACCGTGGTATTGGCCCCCATAGCTAGGCATTATATCATAGGATCCTGGATCAACCATTGTATACTAAGGGTAACTATTTATTGCATATTTTTTTATATGTTTACATTGATCTTCCTATTTTTACCATTATGTATCATAACATCCTTTACATCCTTGATGCATTCATCCATATTACATGGAAAGCCATAATGTACATAATAAATATCACCAAAACATGGTGAAAATATGACATTATCCTTAGGTGAACCATTCGGCCATTATGACATCAAGCATATCGTGTGTTTTCTTATTCCATTTTATGTCATACATGTTTTTAAGATTAAATTATATATATTTATATTAACTTGTACTTATTTTACCTTAATGTTCCTTTGTTATTTATATGTATACCATTATGTATGCATACTAACTATTATATCCATACATTATTTTAAGTTCAAATCAATAATAATGTATTTATTCATCATTGTATTACTCACTTTATGCTTAATACATCAATTAACATCAAAACAACCCATTATACCAATTAGGGTACCATTAGACCACAATTAGTTCTCCCTCTTTATGCTTGATTTTTTTTATTTCATGTTTATTTCATGTTATATCATCATTCTACTTAGTTATCTTAAATTATTTCCCATTATTCTTTAAGATCATATAGTTGTATAATGTGGCATGTAAAATTTTTGAAACAATAAAAATTAAGAGCAATTTTTGTATCCACTAACCTTTATGTAGCTTGAATTCACCTGCTCCTCTCTCTTATCTTCCTCCTTTTTGTTTTTCTCTTCCTCTTGAATTTTACCTTTAGGCTAAAATTAAGGGAGATAAATTCAAGAGTTTATGTCATGTAATTTAATGTGTAAATGCTACTAACTAATCATTCTAATGATGTTTTACACAACCATATCAAAACCCCCCACTAAAGCTAACAAAATTAAATACTTTACCTATTTAGGGAACTTTTATCTAGTTAGCAATTCTCAACTTCCAAGCTTCTTCTTGCTCCAAATTAATTTATAGGATGAAAAGGATGATTTTTAGTATATTTGGGAGGAATTAGGGCTTAAGATATGGTGGGAGGTGAGAGAATTAAAGAAAAAATGGTCAAGAGAGCATAAAAAAGATGGTTTAGATTTTGCAAGGAAAAGGGAGGAAGATGGCATAGTTTTAGGTAGAATTATAGAGAATTCTAGACCCCTCTAGGTTGCTCATAAGTCCACCAAACCAATGGCAAAGATTCATCCATTTACTATTTAATCCAATGGCTTATTTTAAGCCACTTGTCAAGCTTCCATGGATTCCTACAATTCTTTATGCTATGCTGATGCATGTAGGTGATTGTGGCTTATTTTCTAATGATAATTATGCCTTTATATGAATTAAATATGGCAATTAAACCCTCTAATTAATTTAACCTCAGTTTTTTACCATTTTTCTGAAACTGATATTTCACTTGTCATAATGCTCTAAAATTTTTTCTGCATGTAATAACATATATAGATGTATGTGGTTAAAATTTAAAGTCTTTTTGACACTGTTTCAGTATACTTCTAGCTCCGAAGGCAAAGTCAACCGGTTCAAAACTCAAAATTTTTAAACTGTTGAAAAAATTAGTTTTCATTTCTAATAGCTCATTTATGCCATTTTAATGGATCTATATGATCAAAATAATTTTGGAAGTCTTTGGAATATTTTAAGGCTCAATCAAACTTATGGTCAATCGAGTTTATGGTACCGAGTAAAATCTTCACTATCTATTTTGAGGACTTATTTAAGCTCAATTTCTTCTCAAATTGTACCACTAGACTCCATTGAACACCTATTTTCTCATTAAAGGTTTAAGTTAAATTTCTCGCCTGGTCACCTATCCCTGGATTTTTCTGGCATAAGCATATTTAACACTTACACACCTTTAAATTTTTCTGTACTATTCAACTGCAATCACTCTAAAAACTATCCTAGGGTTACTATTTATGCTCTAGAATGTACCATGTATGTCATATGTAAATTTTGGGGTGTTACAGATACTCATAGGTAAGTCTCAACTATAGACGCCATAGGTGTCTAACTATAGTAACTGTATTGTAATCCTTTTAGGTATGCCTATCTATCCATAACTAAGTCAATAAGCAGATAACGGTATCCACATTTCCTTTATGATCATCTTATACAATCTTTAAAATATTAGGTACATTAAGTATATGCATAAACATAGACTTATAACCAAGATATGCATTTTATACAAAACATATACAAGTATATACTTTTAATGCACTTTGTTCACATTAACATTTTCATGTACTATTCCAAATTAAGTACATGTTTATCCATCATATGCTTTCAAACATATAGTATACACACATTATATATGAAGGAGTACAGTTAGCTCAAGTTTGAGGCAAATTTATGAAGAAAAATTTATACTTTTATAGAAAATAAATGGCTCATGGATGGCATAAAACTTTGTGATAGTTGTGAGGGTTAATAAGAAGATATAAAATCAAAATTTGTGTTTTTACATGGCTACCATAGATCTATGATAGCCATAAGGGTCAATATAGAGTGGCACATATTAACTTTTATTTTTGACTTTGAAAATGAATCATTTGATCAATGTGTTTTTATGAAATTTGTTTCTCTATGTCTTATCTTTATAAAAAATGAAGAAGCAAACAATTTGAACTTGTAAAATAAGAATTATAACCAAATCATAACAGACTACTCCAATGCAGGGACATAATTGATTCCCTGACTTCAAGCCACATTTTAAGTACCTTTTAGATAGAAATTTTATGGTCTCTATATAATAATTATAGTATTATTTCCTAACTTTAAATTGAAGTTTGCATTAGCTATTTTTAAGTTTGTTGGCCAAGTTATACCCAAATTTATAACAACTGCTAAAAAATCTAGCAAAACCACCATTTGCTTTGCATGGAAATTACTCAACAATTCAACTTGAGCTTTTACTACATTAGTCTAAGTATATTAATTTCAATTCAACTTACATACAACAATTTCACATCCACAAAAACTCATATATCAAACTATTTCATATTGTATTCCTTTTTCTTAATCCCTGTGGGTAAATTAAGAAAAATAATTTGCTATTTCATCCTAATTAATCATATTAATATAATAAAAAAATCCTATGGGATAAATTTTATTATGTTAATGTGATTAATTACAATGTTGGTAAATTAAATATCACTCTCAAGGATAGTTTCCAGGAAAGGCTGAAGGGGTCACAAATCGGTCCCACTTAAAATCCAATCTCCTTAGATAGAACTTTTCCAATAGCAATATTTAAGTATCCAACACTTGTGAATCACAATCTGTTTCACATTTAAAGTCCTTTCCTTTATGTGATCCTAAAACTCTTAATATATATTTTACTCAATTATCAATGCTGTGGCTAATCTTTAATCAATTAAAATATATATGGATCACTAGACTTTTAGTTTTTTTTATGCATAATATCTACCAAAAATTACATGCATCAAATATAATATATGCACAATTTTATTAATAATGCACAAACATTGACTTAAATGACAACATTCTCCAAACAGTGACTAAATAGTAAAGAAATAATTACTAAAATTGTCCCTGTAAATTTTATACGCATAGAATGCAACATATGAAGGACTTTATTACACATTTTCTCAATTTATGACTTAATAGTAATTTTTTTATAACTAACAATGACCAAATAGTAATTAAAACAATTAAGTAACAAGTCCCCATAAATTAAAACAGAAAATGTACTTGTACAGTGCCAAAAAAAACAGCAGTGTGAGTCATATTCAACCTCCAGACAGGTCAACTTGACCTGAGAGGAAAAACCACGCCCCGACCT
>CM075807.1:104100647-104150320 GCA_037975025.1 Excoecaria agallocha
CACATAAATTTTTTTTCATACAAAGTATTTTAACTTCTAAAATATTATAATTAAAATTATTTTTTAAAAAAATTATAGTATTTTTTAGAAGAATCATGAATTTAGAATTTAAATACTGATATAATTTATTTACACGTATCTTGTCATGTAGCTTTTATTGTAATAATCTTCTTCAAGTAATATATTTTTTATTTGACTGAATATATAGTTGTCTGCAAGCATTAATGAAATTAACTTTATTTTCCGGAACTTAAAGCTTTCAAGGTTATGGGACAACCACTTCTCAGTCTTGGAATATGCGATTTCTTTTCTAGGCTGGGATCCAAATCTTGAACTGTCCACCTGTATTTGCAATGGTAAAATTTAACAATATTAAGTAATTAATTTTAATATATCTTTCCTTTTTTTTTTTTTTAGTTGCTTAGATATTAAATAGAACATCAGAAAAATTGAGGGGCCGCAAAAAAGAAAAAAAAAAAAAGTAGAAGTTGAAGAATGAACCTGTATCCAGCAGTCAGTCTGTGTAGAAACACCAACATTGTTACTTTAGCCATATTCATTCCAAGACAAGTCCTGGGCCCTGACCCAAATGGTATAAAACTGTATGGTTTTTGCATTTCCTGGAAACATGAAAATATCGGTAATTAATAATTAATTTCATCTTATTCTTCTAAAAGAAAAAAAGAAAAGAAAAGAATAATGAAGTGTGAAGGAAGTGATTACATCAAATCTTGAAGGGTTGAATTGCAAAGGATTCTTGTACAAATCTGGGTCATAATGTATACAAGTTGCATCAATATTCACATTCCATCCTTTCTTTATTTCAAAACCTGAGAAAAATAGATAAAATAGAATTTAGATTTTTTTACCTAATTTTTTGATATTTTAGTTTTAATATATATATATATATAGCTGCTCATTATTTAACACGCAAATTACTTTTACCTTATTCTGCATTAAACATGGCAGCTCAAATTAATTTCATTATATATATATCCACTTTGATAGTTAAAAAAAAAAATTAATGGACAAATTTATTTTCTTGGAAATTCAAGCATTTGGATGAAACTTGCCATCAATTATGCAATCATTTAGTGCGACTCGAGGAAACCATAATAGGACATTTGACATTCTCAATGTTTCTTTCACAACCTGTACAATTCACAAATATATATATATATATATATATATATATATATATATATATATATATATATTATATATTAGAGTTTTGTCATGGAAAACAAAAGGAAATAAAAAGAAAAAGGTTTGGCTAATTAGAGTTGGATGCAATCTAACCTTTAAGCCATAGGACATCTTGTTAAGATCTTCAAGGGAAAGTAAGGTTCCTCGTGGTTTGTTTTTAACTATGGACAGTTGTTCCTCCTGTAAAAAATATGTGAAAAATAAAAATGAATAATATCAATTTTTTATTAAAAGAATTAATTATGTGAAGAAATTTTTCTTAAAAAAAAACAAATTTAAACTAATCCTAAGTCGATGTTGAGCTTCTGTATTTTCATCCAAGAATTTAACACTCCACATCATAGCAGCTGCAGTGGTGGTCTGGCCTGCAATTATCAATGTTAAGAGATTATCCATAATTTCTTGATCATCTACTTTTCATTCCATGGTAATGAATCTCTTTTTAACATTTTTTCAAGAAAGTCTTCCTGATTCTCTGTTCCTCTTCTTCTTTCAGCTATCATCTTTTTTAATGTTTCCATGAGCCTCTCACGTGCCTGTTTTAAATATATTCTTATTAGTCTAATCAGGTAATATAACATATTCAAAATAAAAATCCATTTTTGAGTACTCTTTGACTCAATAACTTAAACAAAGAAAAATAACTTAAACAAAGAAAAAAGCACTTGGAGGAATTCAAGTTTTGGTTTAAACATCGCAATAAAAAATTCTTTGATTTTCAGCTGGAATTGAAAATAAATATAATTTAATTCAATCCGTGCTCATCTCCACTTGTATGTTGGATCAATATCCTTATTTATAAAATTAAGAAATAATGCATAAAAATGCAGTTGTATTTGGTAAAATGATAAGTGGTCAAAATTACGCATTTATACCTAATTTTTGCATTTTTTTATAATATGATGTTATCAAAATTTTGTATTTTTCACTTTTTTTTTTGGTGATTTTGACCATTGCAGGAGTTAAATTGATAAGAAATGAACAATTTGTGGCTAATTGGAGTTAATTTGCTAAAATCATAAAGATTTGGAGAAATTTGGAAGCACAAGCTGAAATCTGGGCAGATCTTGATATTAGCCTTGCCCAAGGCTAAGAGGTTAGGGTAAGCCTTGGTGTTTCCCAAGGTTAAGAAAATGTCAACTAGGGCATAATATTTCAGCAGACCTATTTTGTTTGCAAGTTACCCTAACTGCTAAGGGAGCTCCAGCTGACTTTTGAAAAATAGTAGGCTATATTTTAGGGATTTGGAGGCAGTAATTTTAGGAAGTTTAGATTTTATTTAATATTTTATTTTATTTTTCTTATTTGGGTAGAATTAAACTAACTTTATTTGAGGAGTTTTATTAGGAATAAAAATGGAATGATTAGTTCTTCTTCCTCATTCTTATACTCTGTTTTAGTTCTATAATGGCCATGAGTGGCTAAACATTTATTCTGGTTAAAGGTTAATTCAACAGCAGGATTCAACCAATTTCTGTGAAATTATTTGTACTTTAATTTCTTTTTTAATTTTACTTCAAGTTCATATTATTTATTTGGTTTAGAGAAAGCATATTTTAATTGTTATTTGTTTTATATTCAATGAGGCGTCATTGTTCATTTAATTAAATAACATATATCCAATTGAAGATATATATTAAATCCGTAATTATTTGGTAGATTCGATAACAAGTGGCAATTAGTATAACATCACTCAAAAATGCTATTATATTAAGTAAATGTATGATTTGGTCTAAATCAATTTTGCTTGTAGTTGGTTAGCTTAGCTTGGGTCTTTCTAAATTGTAATGCTATTAATAAATTAAATTCTTTCACATATTAAAGGGTTGTTTATTGGTTAGAGATTGATTACATTTTTACTTGATTAGCCTATTTATATTGAAAGATTGGTCGAAAGAGCAAAGCCGACAACTATAACTAATCCATTGCATGATTTTAGAATTATCTTTTTATCTATGATTAGTGAATTGAATCTTGCACCGTAAATACCTTTAACTGAATTTTTTCATCCATTTGATTTTGTCTTTATTTATTTTTTGTATTTTTATTTTATTGTTTTAATTTTTTCATTTAATTCTATTTTTAATTCTTAGTTTACAAAACCCCCCATAATTTATTTTGAATTTGTTAATTTTTTTAGTTATTTAAAGAATTAAAACTTAACCAATTCATGGTGGATGGATCAATCAAACTTCAATTTTGGGGGATGGCCACAAACTTTCCATAATTTTCAGTCTATACAGCCTATTCTATCACAATAAAATTGTTCAAATTATGGTATGTCTTTTGAAGAAATTGTGAATTCTATTGCAACTAATATGCAACAATTTCAATAAAAATAGAGAATAAGACAAAAGTAAGGATCCAAAAATTGAAGAAACAAATTAGTCAAGTGGCAACTTTGATAAGTAGATTAAAGGCTAAAAGAAAACTGTATTCAAAATCGATTCTTAACCCAATGCAAAATATGAGTGTAATCATCTTAAAGGGTGAAAAAGAGCTGGAACAACCTCTCCCAAATAAACGTGATCAGAAACGTAAAGAAAAAGCTAATAAAGAGGTGAAAATTGTGCAGAAAGGACAATCCAAGGACAAAGTTCTAGAACATGCCCTAACCATTGTCACCCAGCTCTCTTTCTTGAGAGATTACCCAAATCCAAGAAGAAAAATAAAGAGAATGATATTCTTAAAATTTTTTGCAAGGTTGAGGTAAATATTCCTTTACTTGATGCAATTAAACAAGTATCTCAATATGCTAAATTTCGTAAAGAATCATGCACTCATAACACAAAACTAATTAGTAATGAAAGGGTGAGTGTAGGAGAAAATATCGCTGCTGTGATTAGAAAACTACCTCCAAAATGTAAGGATCAAAGTATGTTTGCTATCGCTTGTGCTATAGGCAATGTTATGATAAAAAGAGCTATATTTGATTTAGGAGCTTCAATAAATATTATGCCATTGTCTATTTGTTCATTTTTGCATATTGGTTCATCAAAAAGATAAATGTAATACGTCAACTTACTAATAAGTCTATTGTTTATCCTAAAGGTATATTGGAGAATATTTTAGTACAAGTTAATGGGTTAGTTTTTCCTGCTGATTTTTATATATTTGACATGGAGGATGACAAATCCTCCAATTATTTAAATATTTTGTTAGAAATACCATTTCTCGGTATTAGTGATTATGCCCTAGGCTATATATTTGTTTCCTTATGTAATGTCACATTTTATTTTATAAGATTTAGTTTTTTTCATGTAATTATATTTTTTTAGCATGTTATAATATAATGATGTTTGTAAATAGCAATTTAATGTTATTTTGAGTATCCCTAGTTATTTATCATTAAAGGAATAATGATAAATAAAAACTAGTATGAGTTTGATTGATAATCAAGGGATGATTATATATGGTAATATAAATCAAATTTGTAGGTACTCATTGGAGAATGGAGTACTCGATAGACCCGTTATGAGATACTATATGAGTTAATATCATTAGTAATCTCATAATAGTTATGTTATCGATCCTTAAACCTAAGATTATCATAGTATCCTACATGGGGAACATTATGTTTTGACATAATTAAACATTATCTTTAATCGGATAATAATGAAGGTTTATGATTGAAAACGATGAGAATCATATAAAGGATAGTGAATAATCAAAATGGAATTTAAGAGAGCGATATCTATTGGGCCCCTCAATAAGTAGGACTGAGAAATGCATGGCCGTGCCTAAATGAATTGATGGAGCGATCAATGTCATTTGATATTATCATTCTACTTAGTGATGAAGAAATTATATATTTGAACAAAATAAATTTGACATAGACTATAACTTATGTTCAAACAAGATATCATGTGACAAAGGGATTATAACATGTTCTATTAGGTTGAAATCAAATTATCGATATTCATATTATTCGGGTAGTCATAATGTCATGCTAGAGGCCGTTTATGACTTGTGGACTCATGATAGGATTGGGGCCCACGGGCAATATAATATGAACCTATTAGGTCACATAGTTAAAATGTGATGAATGGACTAAGGGTTAATTCAGATATTTCAAATTTTATTTTGTGATAAATTAAAATTCAAAATAAATAAATATTAATTAAGATTAATATTATAATTCTTATTTTAAATAAGAAAATAAAATATTTCTTATTTTAATAAGAAATGTGGGCCCAAAATTCTCTCTCTCTCTTAATTAGGGTTAGGTCATCTATATATATATATGATGTGTATGGTTTAAAAAAACCCTAAGAAGGCATACTAAAAGGTGTGAGCCATCATCCTTGAGAGAGTGAAAAAGAGAAAATCGATTTTCTCTATTACCCTAGTCGCCAAGGAAGGGAGCTAGCACCCCAGGCAAATCTGTTTGTTGTGTTCGAGTGTGGATACCAATAGAGGGTGTTCATTTCATTTTGAGGTAGCAACATCTATAAGATGATTTTATGTTTCAAGAGGTTAGCAATCATTACTTTCTCTTCATTCAATCAATTAGATCGCATGGATCCTTATGAATTTCACTTATCCACTACAATTTTGTTTTGTTTTTCCTTGTCAAAATCCAACACTCAGTACATCCAAAGCAAAAACTGATGTGCATGAAGTTACACTAAATATGGAATTTAATGGAAAAATTATTAAATTTTATGTTTATGATACTAAGAATACATGTTGGAAAAATTGTTGGTTTGTTACTAATGATTCTGCTTTTGAATTTTTATCTAGATTGATTACAATTTGTGAATATTTTGTTTCACTAAATTTTTTTTAACAATCTTTTATTGATGGAAGTTTGGTTAAAATTTTGGTGGATTGTTAAAAAAAATTTTTAGTGATTTCTAATCTTGGGATCTATTTTCAACTTTGTTAGGTTGGTGTTATTTATTATTTTCTGTTGCACCAGCACATTTTGTGAAAATATTTTTTTATGGATTTAAGCATATATTTTGTCAAAAGAACTTTTACGGCTTGATATTCATCCAATTTTTGCATTTTAGGTGTTGTTTAAAGTACTAGCAGTGTACATTTATCCTTTGAATTTTTGTTTAAAATTAAGTTTTTGATTTCTTGCCCTTTAACACTTTGATAATCTTCATTTTCAATCATAAGGAAAAACATTTGATTAGAAACAACATCTTTGACCATTTTAGATTTTGGCTTGAAGAAATGTTAGGCAAAATTGACTAGATTTTTATTTTTTTAACATATTAGTTTTGTTTTTTAGGCAACCCTACATTGAATTGGCAAGCAATTATAGCATCGAAAAAATTACTGAATTGGAGACATGTTTAGACAAACGTGTTGAAGTTTGAAAGCATAATGAGTTGTTGCTGGCGTTCAATCGATAGCAAGTCTGTTATCCCTTCTTCCCCTCTTGCAACAAGTCCCTTGATGTGTGAGTTGTTAATGTCGTTGCATTTCGTTTTGTAATTTTTTCCTATATCATTTGATTATATTGTTAGCAATGATATGTTCTTGTAAATAACAATTTATTCATTAATATATATATTTTTATATTAAATGCTAGGTATTCTATAAATATAACGTTATTTTTTAGTTTATTATTTGAATAATAAATTCTCCAAATTAATTTAAAAAAATAAAAAAATTTCATTTTAAAATTTAGCTAGTATACTTTTGTCGTGATATTTATGTCAACATTTAGCAAGGATAAATTTAATGCCAAATTTAACGAGAAAAATATTTGTCACAAAAAATGCTAGCTAAAATTTAGCGAGGTATTTGTCCTCGCTAAATTCACTCTAACATTTGCCAAGGATAAATTTCTTGCCAAATTTAGCGTGAATAATATTTGTCACAAAAA
Source organism: Excoecaria agallocha (assembly GCA_037975025.1). NCBI lineage: Eukaryota > Viridiplantae > Streptophyta > Magnoliopsida > Malpighiales > Euphorbiaceae > Excoecaria > Excoecaria agallocha. Next base: position 104,107,696 of record CM075807.1, read on the forward strand.
TGCATGCTAAAATTTAGCAAGGAATTTATTCTCGCTAAATTTAGCGATAATTTTACTCCTTGCTAATTTTAGCGACAATTTCAGTTCTCGCTAAAATTTGTCACTGAATTTAGGGAGAACTTCAGTCCTCGCTAAATTCAGCTAGGATGACTTTTGTGACAAATGTTTTTTCTCGCTAAAATGATTTAGTGACGAAAAAATATCATTTAGCGAGGAATTTTTTCCTCGCTAATTTACATTTTTCTTATAGTGTTTGGTTCATTCAGTCAAAATGTCTGAGAATAAAATGTTTCCTATCATGTTTTCACAATTTGATCTTGCTGCCTTTGTTGCCTTAACTGATGATGCTGTTCTTTGGCATAAAAGGTTTGTTCATCTTAATATTGGTAGGTTACAAATGTTACATGATCAGAACATGGTGAGAGGACTTTCAGCAATTCAAAACCTAAACTCTAAATGTGAACCTTGCATTTTTGGGAAACATCATCGTGAAAAATTTTTGATGGACAAGTCTTGGAGAGCCACCAAACCTCTCATGCTTGTTCATGTTGATATTTGCGAACCAATGCAAACACCATCATTGAAGGGAAGTAAGTATTTCCTAATTTTTGTTGATGATTTCTCGAGAATGACATGGGTGTATTTCTTGGAAGATAAAGCAAAAGTTCTTGTTTTCTTCAAGCAATTTAAAGCTGAAGTGGAGAAAGAATCCGAAAGTTCAATCATAACACTCTGGACTGATCGTGGATGAGAATTCACATCTAAAGAATTTGAAGCATTTTGCAGCAACTTTGGTATTCAGAGGCAATTGACAGCTAGCTATTCACCACAACAAAATGGTGTAGCGGAGCGAAAAAGTAGAACAATTGTTGAAGCTGCCAAAAGCATGTTGAAAGACAAGCATCTTCTTTTAAATTTTGGGCGGAGGCCGTGGCTACTGCTGTTTATGTTCTCAACCGGTCACTAACACGATCAGTTGAAGGAAAGACCCCTTATGAAGCATGGTGTGGTAGAAAGCCACATATTAGTCATCTACGAATTTTTGGATCAATTGCCTATGCTCATGTTCCATCAGAGTTGAGGAGGAAGCTTGATGAGAAAAATATCAAATGCATCTTTATTAGTTACGGCAAAGAGACAAAAGGTTATCGACTCTTCAATCCCATCATTGGGAAATTAATTATCAGTGGTAATGTCATTTTTAGTGAAGAGAATGCTTGGGATCGGACAGAAGCAGGCGCTGCACATACCATTAGGGAAATTATTAAGTCAGACTTTGATTCTTTTGACTCGGACTCTACTTCGGATGGACCTACACCACACACAGTAGACTCTACTTTAGATTCTCCTCTAAGAAAAGTAAGAAGTCTATCAGATATTTATGCTAATTCTGATTTTGCATGTCTTTCCATATAACCTACTTGTTTTGAAGATGCAGTAAGTAAAGAGGAATGGGTTACAGCAATAAAAGAAGAATTGGCAGCCATCGAAAAAAATCAGACCTAGAGTTTGGTTGATTTGCCTAAAGGGAAAGAAGCTATTGGACTCAAATGGATTTTCAAGTCCAAATTTAATCCAGATGGTTCATTAAAGAAGAACAAAGCTCACTTGGTTATGAAAGGGTATGCACAAGTTCCAGTAAGTTTGGTTTCACGTTTCATGCATAATCCAAGCAAACATCATCTTAGCGCTGCTAAAAGAATATTGAGATATGTTCAAGGCACTATAAATTATGGAGTAAGGTATGTAAAAAGTGCAAACAATGGTCTTGTGGCTTATACAGACAGTGATTGGGCTGGTTCGATGAAAGATCGAAAGAGTACAACTGGATTTGTGTTTTGCCTTAGTGAATGAGCTATTTCCTGGCTATCAAAGAAGCAGCAGGTGATTGCCTTATCTAGTACAGAGGTAGAGTATATAGCTGCCACAGCTACTGCATGTCAAGCAATCTAGTTGAGAAGGATTTTGCAAGATTTGCAGCAAGAACAAGTGAAGCCAACAAGGATTTATTATGATAATAGATCCGCCATCGATCTCTCAAAAAATCCAGTACACCAAGGCAGAACAAAGCATATAGAAACTAGGTTCCACTTTATTAGAGAACTGGTCACCAAAGGAGATGTTGAATTAATTCACTGCAGTACTGATGAGCAACTAGTAGTTATGATGACAAAAGCCATTACTGAGAACAAAATGCATAAGTTCTGAAGTATGATTGGAGTTGCTTCACTTGCTTGAATTAAAGGGGGGAATGTTGACTAATTCAAGCTTTAGCCACCTGTCTAATATGTGACTGTTCTTATGTTCCACTTGTCCCACTTTCTCTTATTTCAGTTGCTATTATTTAGCCATTATCTTGTTAGTGCAACAATTTTTTTTATCCTTTTTAATGTTTATGGGTACGTGCTTTCTATTTGCATGGGCCATATGTCTATTTAAGGTTCATTTGTTTTACCATGGGGATGAATGAATAGGAATTTATTCCAAGTCTCATAACTTTAGTTTGGTGAGCTTTATTGTTTTTCTCTTTCTACACCACTTACTGTCGTGCCCAATCCTGATTTTGATATTTCGGTATACAAAGATCAAATTCTTCATTCTTGGATACTTTCATCACTCTTTGGAGAAGTTTTCCCACTTGTCATGATAGGCTTAAACTCTCCTCTTTAAGTTTGGCAATCTCTTGCCCAAGCCGTGCTGTCTCTCAAACTCAGCAACTTCATATCCGTATTGAGCAGCAAGAACTTAAATAGAATGAGCTTTTTATTTCCAGCTACCTCCAACGTGCCAAGGGCCTTGCTGATGAACTTCAAGCTATTGGTAGACCTCTCTCCTCTGCCGAGTTCAATACAATCATATATTGCAATATAGTTGTTGAACATCATCTAGTTATTACTGCTTTAAACATGCGCCCTGAACCCTTTACCTCCTATGAGTTACAAGGTCAATTAGTTGCCGTAAGATCCTTTCAAAAATTGCATCCGAGGTCCCTGGAGCAAATTTTGTTAACCGATCTTCCTTTAATCCACCTTTATTGCCTACCCCGTCCTTTACCCAAAAATATCGTCGCCCAAACACTTCCTACTCAAATTCTTTCAAATCCCGTGCTCCTTGCCAAATCTGTGGTTACCGAAAACATATTTCATCAACATGTCGCAAACGTTATCATAGGTCCGATTCTCAATCCAATTTTATCGCTCCCAGTATAAATATTTGGTAATCCAATTTTTTCATCTTCTTCTTCTTCGCCCACTGCTCATTGTTCTCATCTTCCATCCTCTTCCTCGTATCCCAATACTGCTGCAAATTACCACACAACTCCTGATCTTTCCACCTTAAGTATTGCAAATGAATATCAAGGGAATGATCACTTGCATGTAGGTAACCGTCAAAGTTTTAAGCATCACTTGTACGGGTAAGACTTTTCTCCATTCTCCTACTACCTTTTTTTTCATTTAAATAATATTATATGTGTTCCTAAAATTGTAAGAAATCTGATATCTTTGTAAAAATTTACTCGTGATTATAACTGTTTCTTTGAATTTTGGCCTTCCTACTTTCTAAGTGTCCAAGAAGGTGCTAATGCAAGGCCAAGTGAAGATGGGGTTTACCATTTTCGTCTACTTTTTAAACAAGCTTCTGCGATTGTCCTCCCTTTCCATAAATGATTGGCATGCTGCACTTGCTCATCTAAATGGTCGGATAGTCTCAAGTATAGTTTCTAGCTTTTATTTTCCTTGTTCTTCCGTCTTTTGTATCGTGTCAGTCTTGTACTTTAGAAAAATTAGCACGTGCACTTGCATTAGTATTTCGAAAATTTTTTCAGTTATTTGTTAATTTTTTTTGCATAGATTAAATTTTTTTTTTTCAAAATTTCAATTGTTTTTTATATAGCAAAATATAAGAATGTATATTTTTATCCTATGTAAAATATGTATATTTTGATTTTTTAAGATATAGTTAGTTAATAAATTATGTAACTTTTTTTATAGTTCTTTTTTTTGTAACAAACTATTAGAAAAGTCGAAAAAGGTTATTTTCTTTTCGTTCTAATCTTTTTAAATTTTAAAAAATACTACCTTAATAGTGTTTTTCAAATTATTCATGCGGATATTTAGCAATGTTTTGAAACTCAGTTTGATCGGGACGGTCGAATTGGTTTGACCACGATTCGGTAAGGAAACTGAGTTGGTTCAACATAAAACTCAAAAAATGAAAAATCTCGTATTGAACCAAGTTGGACCGAAAAAACTCTGATTTAACCGAAATTTTGGTTGAACCGGATTGGATCGAGTCAATCACAAAACTGTGTATTTTGTGTCAAAACTAAAATCCCATTTTCTTCTCTCTGCATCCATTATTTTCACAGATTTTTAAAAACCCGATAGACATTTCTTACTTTAATTAATCACATAAATATCATTGTAGGATGAATCACGTCAAAATTAGGATTTAAATTGCTATGTTATGGATAGTTTCATAATTAACTTATTAAAAAAATCTATCATCTACATTATTTTTTCAGTTGGAAGCTCTAGATTTGGTATTATGCTCTCCACCCTTGATACACCACTTTGATGGTTTTCTTAAGTATTGTAAATCCTTTATTCTTTTGCTTTTGGGTTTTCAAAATTTAACAATTTTGTGCTATTGATGATCTCCAATCATTGAAAAAAAAATTGGACTATTAATGTTAGAGTTATTCGATGAGAATCAGTTGACTATTATTCTAATAGCAAAGGGACTGAAAAGATATTGAAAATTATGTTGTTTACTAGTGAAGTAACTTTTTATATTTTTGCTTTTCATTTGTGAATGTTGCTCCTATTTTCATTTTTGTTGGAAGGCTTATGAAATACAGTAATTTAGCAAGATTAGTGACTTTAAAAATTATTTTATGTGGGATTATTGCTATTAAAATTCAATTAAAAATTTTTTTGCGGGGTTATTGTTGTGAAAATTCAAAATATAAAATTCAAATTGATGTTAGACTATTTGATAAGTCTTTTTTTTTTTTCAAATTGCTAATGAGTTTGAATTTTTTGAAGGTGTATTCACTATCGACTTATTTATTCATCCAAGTAAATCTCAATAAAAAGTAATCTTTTAATTCAATTAGTTATATAAAATTATTTTAAAAATTATAGTTTCTTTTAATCTTTTCAATTTTATGTCTAGGTAACTATAATTTAAAGAAGTTATAGCTAAAGTAATTAAATTAAATCTCAAAATTAAAAGATAATCATGGTTGATGAAGAGGGAATTGAAGATGAAGATGAAGATGAAGATTGATTATTATTTATGTTTGTTCATCATGTTAAACAAACTTATTTGAATGTTTGTTTTTGATATTATGTGGATTTATTTGGATATTTATTACTTAAGATAATTTATTTGATTTTTATATTTACAAAATTTGTTGGACTTAAAATAAATATTTTTATATTGATATTTTGTAATTAATAGATTTTTGAATGTATTTTTGCATACTACATGTTTAATTTTTTGTAAGTAATTATATTTAAAAAAATTAACAAAAACTCCAAGTTGATCCAATCGAACCAATTGACCCATTATTCAGTTGGCAGTTCGAGTCGACTTCTGGGCCGAGTTTCAAACATTGATATTTAAAGGCCTTCTCTTGTTTTTTTGTTTTGGGTAAAAAATATGTTCTTGTTCTCATTAATGATTGCAATCATTTTAGTCATTTGTTAAAGAATAAAAGTGATGTTTACTAAATTTTGAGCAGCTTATTTTACTTCAATTTAATGCAAAACTTCAAGCTGTTCATTCTAAATGGGGTGGTAAATTTCAAAAATTGAGTTTGAAAATAAAAAGTTGGTATTAAACATCATACCCATATTCTCATCAACAAAATGGAATTGCTGAACAAAAATTTGTCACCTTGTTGGAACTGTTTTTAACACTTTTGGCTCATTCAAATGTTCCTAAAAAATTATTGAAATTTTGCTTTTGACACTGCAGTCTTATTTTAAATTCAAATCCTTCCTTAGTTGTCCCTAAGTCTCATTTAAAATTTAATCATCATTTGATCCTATTTTAAATTCAAATCCTTCATTAGCTGCCTTTATTAGTCCTTTGAATTCAATCTCCTTTTCATCTCCTCATCTATTTCAATCAGAATTTCAGTCGTCCTCTATCTCTTCTCCTATCCTTTCAAATTCGAAATCTTATCTTTCTAATTTTTTCTTAACTGCCCAAAACCCTTCCTCTTCAATTTCCCACGTTGGCAATAATTTTTTTGGCTCCTTTATATCTCTATCTTCTCCTTCCAAATTATACATAGTTGTTGACTTCTCTTCCTATCCACCAACTTCTTTCCCTCCTCAACGCCAACATCACATGTACCTAAAACCATCCAAAATGCAAAAATGTCAAGCCAACATCAATATTGGCAAACTAAATTACCTAAACACTGAGCCTACTATCTATAATCAAGCCAAAACTTATATTGAATGTCGAGATATAGTGCAACAAGAACTAAATGCCTTACTACACAATCAAACCTAAATCCTTGCACCCAAACCTTTGAACACCAATACGATGAATTGATCTTTCGGATCAAATGCAAAATAGATGGCACCGTTGTGTGTGATCTCAGTCCTATGGTCAAGTCAACAATGATACGAACTGTTCTATCCATTGCCATTTATCTTGTTGGGAGTTTAGGAAATTGGATATTTCAAATGCATTTCTTTATGGATTTCTTGATCACAATGACATCTACATAAATCAACTGATAGGATTTTACAACACTTAGTATCCTGATTATGTTTGTAAGTTTAGAAAGTCATTATATATGACTACAAAAAAACCACAAGCTTGGTTTTATAGGCTAACATCTTTTCTACATAGCCTTAGTTTTCATGCTTCTAAAGCAAATTCTTCATTTTTTGTTTTCATGAATAGCTCTTTTAAATTCTATATCCTTATTTATGCTGTTGATATTTTGATAACTTGTTTTGACCCCAATAAGCAACATTGGTTTTTAAAAAAGTTTAAATAGGCTTATCTAGTTTGTGATTTTGACCATAGCCTTTTCTTTTTGGGATTTTATTTTTTTATTTTTTATTTTTTGGTATTAAGGCGAGACATCTTACTAATGGGTTGCTTTTTATACAATCTAAATACAACTAGGATATCCTCAAGTGCACCAATACCACCGATTGTAAACCATACTCCATACCTATTACTACATCTCTTATTTTGACAAAAATAGATGGGGCTCCTCTTGCAAATGATGAACAGTATCAATAAGGAGTTGGAGCTCCTCAATACATCATTCTTACTCGGTCAGATATCACTTTCACTGTGAAAAAATCTTAGTATATGCATCAACCTACTGAGGATGATTAGAAGGCAGTTTATCTTTCACCGCAAACAAATCTCAGCATACACATCAGCCTACTAAGGATGATTGGAAGGCGATAAAATGTCGCATTCACTATATGCAAGGTACTGTTATTTTGGGTTTATTTTTCTCAAATAAATCTTCTCTCTCCTTGCAGTTATTTTCGGATAGTGATTGGAAGGTTGTGTTATTGATCGGCATGCTGCTTTTGCTTAGGTTGTTTATCTTGGCTCAAATTGTATTTTCTGGTCTTTAAAGAAACAAAACACAATCGATAGATCGTCTACAGAGAGTTAATATTATTCCCTCTCCAACGCCACTGCTAAAATTATATAGATTCGTTCACTACTATCTGAGCTTGGTTTTTCTGTCCTTCTCTCGCTATTCTTTCGATGACAGCATTGGAGAAATTTACTTGACCTCTAATCTAGCTATTCATTCAGGTACCAAGCACATTAAATTTAGATCATCATTTTATTTGAGATCAGGTGCAGAAGAATGTTATTGTTGTTCGTAGTGCGGATAGTTAAAAGAAATTAGGACAAAGCCTTATTTGATTCTATTCACTGATAATCGTAATGAATAATTTCATACAAATATATAGACAGACCAGCCTGCTATTATGGATATTTACAGAAATTAAGGAATCAAATATTACAATCTAGGAAAACTACTGATTAGTAGCAAATAAAGGAGGTAATCCCTAAGTTTATGGAGATAAAATAGGAAAACACTCCCCCTTAAGTTGGTGCATAGATGTCATACATACCCAACTTGCCAATACACTTAAAGAAGATTTATCTTGAGACAACCTTAGTAAGAATATCAGCTAACTGATATTTTGAGCAAATTTTTGGCAGTTCAATAACCTTGTCATCCAACTTCTCTTTGATGAAAAATCTATCTATTTCAACATGTTTCATTCGATCATATTGGATAGGATTGTGGGCAATATCACATGTTGCTTTATTATCACAAAATAGTTGAATAAGATGCTTAGGCGGATAACCCACATCCTATAACAAAAGTCTTAGTCATAAGGCTTCACAAAGTCCTAGTGCCATTATCCTAAATTCAACTTCTACACTTGAAAGAGCAACAATATTATGCTTCTTACTTCTCCATGTAACAAGATTGCCTCCTACAAAAGTGAAGTAACCATAAGTGGATCTTCTATCATCTATTGTTCCAGCCCAATCAACATCTTTATAAACACTTACACTATGCCAATCCTCCTTCTTAGTGGAAATTATCCTTTTTACCAAAGCAGACTTCAAGTATCTTAAAATATGCATGACTACATTTATATGTTATTCTCTCGAATTATGCATAAAATGACTTACAACACTCAATGCATATGCAAGATCCAATCTTGTGTGTGCTAAGTACATCAACCTTCCCATAAGCCAAGATATCTCCCTTTGCCAACTGGTACTTGATCTGCTTCGACACATAACTTCAATCCTTCCTCTATTGGTATATTAATTGGTTGACATGCAGATATATCTATCTCTTTCAACAAGTCAAGTGTATACTTTCTTTGGGACAAAAATATTCCCCTTTTTGATCAAGATACTTCAATCCTAAGGAAATATTTTAAGGAGCCGAGATCTTTCATTTAAAACTCCTGATAAGTGTGAATTATATATAGTTTTTAATATGTTTTAAGCATTGTTATTTAGTTAATTTGGTGTAATTTAGGTTGAATTAGAGTTAAATTGTTACTTTGTATGTTTTAAAGGTTAATTCAAAGTTTTGGTTGTTTTTTAGGTTTAATTTGCTGAAAAAAGGCTGAAATTGGAAAAAGGCAAAGATTTGGGCCAAAACTGCAAAAATAAGAAATTGATGCGAGAAAGTGAGCGTCAAGTCCAGGAGGTATTCCCGTGGCCATGTGAATTAGATAAAGAGAACCACACGTGGCCATATGAAGGGTTGCACTTGGGAAGCCATGGCCATGTGAAGAGCATTGAAGAAGACATGCATGGCCACGTGAGAAGGAAAAAAGAAGAGCAATTGGTGTACATGTGAACACGTGTGAAGATCAACTAGGCATACACGTGACCACGTGTAGAATTACACTGGGACACACGTGGCCACGTGCTCAGTCTCCCATTCCATGAAGGATTTTCTCCAAGCTTCTTATTTTAGCAGAATTCGCTTCCTATTTGATTTTTGGAGTTTAAGAAGGGATCTACTACGTCTTTGGCCTATAAATAGCAGTCTAAAACACCAGAGAAAACATCCAATCTTAGAATTAAGCACATTATTTTCTTAGTTTATTTTATGTTGCTTTTGTTTTCATTGTTTTTCTTCAAAGCTTTGTTTTGATTTTAAGTATGTCTTGTGAGTAGTTTTCTTTAACTTTTGCTAAAGGATACTTGAATTCTTAACTTGTATTGTTATGACTTAAGTTTGATCTTCAATTTAATGCAAGTTGATTATTTCTTAGTTCTTAAACATAATCTTGTCTTTACTTAATTTTAAATTGATTGTTAACTTAATTAACCATTAGTTAAGTAATCGGTTTAAGTTGATTATTGATTTGCATGTTCTTGGATTAATTTATTTAGGTTAATGCATGATTATAATCTGAATAAGCTATAATTTTGTGTTGCTTTAAGTAAATTAAGAATGAGAAAAGCGTAACTAAGAATAGGTGAAAGTTAAATCTCTTGAAAAAGGCTTTAATAGACATCTAGGAGAATTAATTCAGGTATTTATGCTAAGTGTTGAGTTTATCTGAATCAGAAAATTTTGATGCTTGGAATGATAATCTTGAATAAAGTTATCTGGGTTTATTAATCTGAATTCTCCATAATCACTTGTGTGTTTTCTTTTGATTAAGTCATAGCAATATTAGTTAAGGTGGATAGTCCTTTAGTGAAAGTTGCTTTTAATATTGATTTTTTCCTCATTCAATTTACTTGCTTTCATTAGATTTTTATTTATTTCAACTCTTTCAATTATTTTATTTTAGTTTTAAAATACTGCTTTTTATTTTAATCTTCAATCATCACAACTTTGGGATTTCTCTTCTTTCTTTTACACACAAAATTGGTTTTGAAATTAAAATAGCACATACAAACACAAGTTTCCCTTAGGTTCGATATTTTGGGTCATAATTATATTTTCCTATATTACTTAGCCGATCTAGTACACTTGCTAGATACCAATCAAGCTTTTGGCACCGTTGCCCGGGAACACATTGGCGTTTGTTTATTTATTTGATTTTAAAGTGATTTTTGTGTGTTTTCTTCTCTTCTTCACCTATTTTCTGATTTTCTTTTTAGGTGACTAGTGTTTTATGGTGAGAAACAACCCCATCCTACACATAGACCCTGAAATTGAGAGGACATTTCATAGGATTAGAAGGCTAAGAGGCAACATGAATGACCCGAAAATAGAACAACCTATGAATGATCCACCACCTAGGATCGAAGAGCAAAACGCACCCCATCAAGCACCTGGAAATGGGTATAGACCTAGGACCATTAGGGATTATGCTATTTCTAGGTGGAATGAAGAACATAGAACAATTAGGATTGCTCACCACCAGCCCTTTGAGATTAAACTCGCTACCATCACGATGGTACAAAGAAATCAATTTTCGGGTTTGGACATAGAGGATCCTACGCAACATTTAGATATGTTCTTAGAAGTTAGTGACATTGTGTAAATTCCTAATGTATCGACTGATACAATTAGGTTGAAACTCTTTCCATTCACCCTCATAGGAAAAGCTAGGGATTGGCTACAAATATTACCAAATCAATCCATCCATTATTGGCAACAAATGCAAGAAAAATTCCTGTGCAAATTCTTTCCACCTACTAAGACTGCCCTCATTAGAAAACAAATTAGTGATTTTCAACAATTTTATGAGGAGCCATTCCATGAAGCATGGAAAATATTTAGAAGACTTTTAAAAGCTGTCCTTATCATGAGTTTCCTATTTATCAACTAATGCACATTTTCTATGCAGGTGCCAACCTATCAACAAGATCTTTGTTGGATGCAGCCTCGAATGGTAGTTTTATGAACCAAATACCGAAATATACATTTTTGCTTCTTGATGAGATAGCTACCAATGATGCTCAATGGGCAACCTTTAGAGCAGCTTAAAAGAAATAGGGAGTTCATAATATTGATGAAGTAGCTATGTTAAAAGCTCAATTGGAATTAATGGAAAAGAAGCATTTAAAAGAAATAAATGAGCTTAAAGCTAAAAATATTTCTATGTTAGCTAATGAAGTTGATGCTTATGTAGGAATTCCAGGACATTCGGGAGTGAAGACTAATGAAGGATTGGTAGAAGAAGTAAATGCCTTGAACCCATATAGCAACACTTACAACCCGAGATGGAGAAACCATCCAAATTTTTCATGAAGGGAAGATAATCAAGGTTTTTCTTCTAACTCTAATCCTAGACCTCATTTTAACCATAATTAACCTCCCAATAACCATCTTCCATACCAAAATCAAGCTCCACCATATTATCCAAACCAATACCCATCACAATCATACCACCAACCACCCGGTTTTAAAAAATCTCAACCTCCCCCTCCTCAAGAAAATAAATCTAACATAGAAGAAATGATTGCAAACTTTATGGCCTCCCAAAATTCAATTTTGGCTAGTCAAGATGCTAGATGAAAATCACAAGACATTTGGATGAGAAACCAATAAGCTTCCATTAGGAATCTAGAAAACCAAATGGGGCAACTTGCTAGTTCATTGTCAAACCGAACTCAAGGGACATTTCCATCTAATGTGGACAGAAATTCAAAAGAGGAAGCCAAAGCAATCACCTTAAGGAGTGGGAAGGAGTTAGAAAAAACTAAAATTGGTAAGAATTCTTCCTCAAGGGTGGAACCGACAACGGAGGTAAGTATTTCTAACTCAAAAAATGTTGAAAAAGTGCCTCCTATGGTTGAGAAGGATAAAGGTAAAGAAAAACTTGTTTATACCATTCTTGATGAATCTCAATTACCTTTTCCTATTCTAGCTAGAGAAGAAAGACAAAATGAGCAATTAAGTAGATTTTTAGACATGTTTAAGAAGCTACGTATAAATTTACCATTTGCTGAAGCTTTATTACACATGCCTAAATATGCTAAATTTATGAAGGAATTATGTACTAATAAGAAAAAGCTAGAAGACATAGGAATGGTTCAATTATCTGGTAATTGTAGTGCTATTTTGACCAATAAAATTCTTAAAAAATTAGAAGATCCTGGTAGTTTTACATTGCCTTGTGAACTAGGAGGTAATTTTGTTGGGCATGCTTTATGTGATTTGGGTGCTAATAATAACTTTATGCCTTATTTGATTTGCAAAAAATTGAACTTAGGTGATTTAAAGGAGACCCGGATGACACTCCAATTGGCGGATAGATCGGTGAAGAAATCAAAGGGAATTTTTGAGGACTTATTGGTAAAAGTTGGAAATTTCATATTTTCGATTGATTTTATGGTCATGGACATGGAGGAAGATAGGAAGGTGCCATTAATCGTGGGTAGTCCATTCTTAAATATGGCAAGAGCCTTAATTGATGTTCATGGACAAACGGTCACTTTGAGATTCAATGAGGAGGAAATGGTTTTCAATGTTAATAAAATTTTAAAACACCCCTCATATGATTTTGAAGAGTCCATTTACTTTATTGATGAAATTTAAGAATGTGCCAACACAAGAGAAGAGGAAATCATTCTTAATGATGAGCTTAAAAGTTGCTTAATGCATCCCAAGAAAATGGAAGAATTGGAAGCAAAGGAGAAAAAGTTGGTACAAAATCTGGAAAAAAAGCACAGTAAAGATAATGAAACGGAGGATGAACCGTCTCCTCCTAAGGGAGATTCTGAACTTAAAACACTTCCATCTCATTTGAAATATGTATTTTTAAACGATAATGCTGAGCCAGTAATTAGTTCATCTTTAATGACAAGTTTGGAAGAAGAAATGCTCGTTGAAGTCCTCAAGAAGCATAAAGGGGCAATTGGTTGGGCAACTTCCGACTTAAAAGGGATTAGCCCCATCTATTGTACACATCGTATACCCATGGAGGCTAACTTTAAGCTGGTGGTGCAACCTCAACAAAGGCTCAACCCAACTGTGCAAGAGGTAGTAAAAAAGGAAGTATTAAAATTACTTGATGCAGGTATTATCTATCCTATTTCTGATAGTAATTGAGTAAGTCCAGTTCAATGTGTGCCTAAAAAAGGGGGAATGATTGTAGTAACCAATAAAAATAATGAATTAATTCCTACAAGCACGGTAACGGGATGGAGAGTATGCATTGACTATAAGAGGTTGAACAATGCCACTAGAAAATACCATTTTCCATTGCCTTTTATTGACCAAATGTTAGAAAGATTGGCAGAAAATAGATTTTATTGTTTCTTAGATGGATATTCGGGGTATATGCAAATACCTATAGCCCCGGAAGACCAAGAAAATACCACATTTACATGTCCATATGGAATATTTGCATATAGGAGAATGCCTTTTGGTCTTTGTAATGCACCTGCCACATTTCAACGATACATGATGGCCATATTTCATGATTTTATTGAAAATTTTATAGAGGTTTTCATGGATGATTTTACTATTTATGGTCATGACTTTGAGTCTTGTTTAAATAATCTTGCATTGGTCTTAAAAAGCTATCAAGAGACTAACCTTGTTCTAAATTAGAAAAAAATGTCATTTCATGGTTAAAGAAGGTATTGTCTTAGGACATAAAATTTTTGAAAAGGCATTAAGGTCGATAAATCAAAAGTTGATGTGATACGCACTAAAAGTTTTCTTGGTCATGCTGGGTTTTATCGTCAATTTATTAAGGACTTTTCTAAAATTGCCAAACCACTTTCTAATTTGTTGCTTAAAGATGATACATTTAACTTTGATGCTGAGTGTTTGCAGGCTTTTAATCTATTGAAACAAAATTTAGTAAGTGCACTGGTCATTGCATCACTCGATTGGAGTCTACCATTTGAAATTATGTGTGATGCAAGTGATTATGCAGTTGGAGCAGTCTTAGGACAGCGAAAAGAGAAGATTTTCTATACCATCTACTATGCAAGCCATACACTCACCGGAGCCTAAGTTAATTACACCACTACGGAGAAAGAACTTTTGGAAATAGGCTTTTCATTCGAAAAATTCAGATCTTATCTCCTAGGATCCAAAGTTACGGTGTGGTTGGACTATGCAGCATTGAGGCACCTTTTTGCAAAGAAGGATTCCCAACCGAGACTTATCTGATGGGTGTTACTACTCCAAGAATTTAATGTTGAAATTAAAGATAAGAAAGGAGCAAAAAATTTCGTAGTTGACCATCTATCTAGATTGGATCATGCTAGCATCGAAAAGGGAGAAATTTCTAACTTATTTCTCGATGAACATATTTGTGCTTGTTATACTTACAAAAATTCAATTCCATGGTACACTAATATAGCTAATTTTCTTGCAGGTGGCTATCTTCCTGAGGAGTTTACTTGGCAACAAAAGAAAAAACTGAAAGCGGATGCCAAGCACTACCTTTGGGACGATCCATATCTCATAAAAATTTGTTCGGATCAAGTGCTAAGACGGTGTGTACCGAAAATGGAACAAGGAGCTATCATGCAACAATGCCATGGAGGTAAGGTTAGAGGCCATCATGGACCAAATAAAACCATACAAAAGGTTCTCCAATCAGGTTTTTTCGGGCCAACCTTATTTCAAGATGTCAAAACTTTCATTGATATGTGTGATAGATGTCAAAGGGTTGGGAATATTTCTAAAAGGGATGAAATGCCTATGAATAATGTACTTGAAGTTGAAATTTTTGATGTTTGGGGGATAGATTTTATGGGTCCATTTCCAAATTCTTTTGGTTTTGAATATATTTTAGTAGCTATGGATTATGTTAGTAAATGGGTTGAATCCATAGCTACTAGAACTTGTGATGGCCGTATAGTGCTTGAATTCATTAGAAAAAAAACATTTTTACTAGGTTTGGAGCAACAAGAGCTATAATAAGTGATGGAGGCAAACATTTTGTCAACCATCAATTCAAAACCTTGATTAAGAAATTTGGTGTTAAGCACAAAATTACCACCCCATACCATCCTCAAGCAAATGGAAAAATGGAAGTGTCTAATAGGGAGTTGAAATCAATCTTAGAGAAAATAGTTAACAACTCTAGAAAAGATTGGTCTCTTAGATTATATGAGGCTCTATGGGCTTATCGAACCGCATTCAAAACCCCTATAGGTATGTCTCTCTTTAGAGTTGTTTTTGGAAAAGCATGTCATCTACCAGTAGAATTAGAGCATAAAGCTTATTGGGCTACCAAATTTCTCAACTTTGATTTGAGAAATGAAGGAGAAAAGAGGAAATTGCAGCTCAATGAACTTGATGAAATTCGACAATGGTCATATGACAATGCAGCACTTTATAAAGAAAAGACTAAACGTTGGCATGATAAGCATTTAAGGGTAAAATATTTTGTTCCAGGTATGCTAGTGTTTCTTTATAATAGTCGTCTTCATTTGTTTCCAAGAAAACTGAAATCGAAGTGGCTCGGACCATACCAAGTGATGTCAAGCAATAAGTTTGGTGTAGTGACGATCAAGAGCTTAAGAGATGGTCGTGAATATATAGTAAATGGGCATCGGTTCAAACCGTATCAACTCGGACAACAAAAGGTTGCTGAGGCAACCATGGTTCTTCAAGATACCTAATAAACAGTTTGGATAGTCTAGCTGAAGACTCTAAAACTCAGAACTTTTAATTCTTCTTTCTTTTCTTTTTACATTCTTTGTGTGATTTTGTGTCATAGTTATTTTAGTTTTGTGTGTTTTGTTTGTATGTTTCGGTTCGTGAAAATAGGGAGGTAAAATTTTTTTTTCAAGAACTAAAGGTTTAAATGAATGGTAGTTTGATTGAGCTTTCAATTTTGGGAAGATGTAACTGAAATGGCTAAATTTGGTGGGTTATTTTCAAAAATCGGTACACAAGCCAAAGTCTCACATGTGACCACGTGGGAATTGTCTTTATCCCTCACGTGGCCACGTATCAAGGCTTTGCCCCATCACCATCACACACACGTGACCACATGAGAATCCTTCCTTATTCTTCACGTGGCCACGCATGAAATCACTACATCCCACACACACACACACATACGTGACCACGTACACACCCTCCTTATTTCTCACATTGCCACACACACACCTCTTATAGACTTACACATGACCACGTGTGGGAAAGCACACACCTACGCGTGGCCACGTACCCACTTGCTGTCCCATATAACACTCCGATGCCTCTTTATTTCGTCTTCTTCATTTTATTTTTGCTCTCACACACGACCACACCTCCACCTCCACCTGAATAGTTCTTCATTTGCTGTGGGCAGCAAAATTTTGAGGAGGCGGTAGCTTCTTTTCAGGGAGATTGTCTTCTACCTTTCACTATCTTTTTAATGAATCTAATTTTATTTTGTGTTTTGTGTTTTGTTTTCTATTATTTTGTTTTGTTTGTTTTTTTTAAGTTTGTAAAACATGTTGAATAATTATATAGTTCACTTTTTCAATTAGTTTGCATGAGAACTTAGTTTGCCCTGGTTGCCTTCAAAACTTTGAACAAATTGAACTTGGATATAGGAATATGCATGTTTAAAGCCTTTGCTTAGCAAGAGAATAAATATGTTGTTTAATAAATCTTTAGATAGTTGAATCTTCAGCTTGATAAATATTTGTTAGTTTCCAAATCCGTGAAAGCACTTAGACTAGTTTTTAACCTAGAAAAAACCAATATAATGAAGTAGTGAAGTAAGGAAATTTAAAGCACTAGAACCTTCCTCATCACCCTTCAAAGCATATGAGCAATTCAAACAACTTAGAAAATGATCTAGGCAAAAATGTTTTCTTGATAAACTTCCTTAAAAAAAATTTTGTCCTACCTTGGTGAAATTATCCTTTGAAAAGCCAAATTAAGCCTAAAAGGGTATGCTTAATGCATACCATTAATATTTTCTTATTACACTCAATGTTTTACCATATAACCTAAAAATCCTTTATCTCACCATATGGAATTTGTCACTTTAGGACTAAATGGATTTATGAGAGATTAAAGTTCAATTGGGTGTAGTAAGAAAATCTTAGCAAAGTCATTGATGAAGTCAAGTGAAAAATTTACCTTGTATTACCTTGAGTTTATGCAAGTATTTTGTGAATGCTAGCATAAAAAATTAACGTTTGAAAGTTTGAGAAAAGAAAAGGAAAAAGAGCCAGCAAATATGAAAAAAATTCAAGTGTGGGGTAGTACAAGGAGAAACAAAATTGTGATGACTTCTTGAAAAGGGGCATAATTTCTCTTAAGAGGAAGTTTGAAATTGAGACAAGAATGAGAAAAATGTACATGGCTTAACATATTGGGATTAGTGATCTATTTTGTCTTAGAAGTGGCTATTCATTTTGATTATCTTTTACCATTCTTTGGTAACTGATAACTCAATTTCAGTATTTAGTTTTAGTTTAATTTGAGTCCAGTTTTCATTGATCTTTTAGCATCTTTTTCTTTGTTTTTGCTAGCATTTAATAATTTATCCGATTCTCAGTTAATTCTAGTTTTCGTGTGATTTTTGAGAGTTTTTGACAGAATTTTGTGATTTTTAGGTACCTCACAGTTACAAGGAATTTCCTAGTAACCGTGACCCATTTATTCTGTCAAAACGCAATGTTTTGAAGCTTGTCACGATCAGCATGGCAACTGTACTTGATAGGCTGGTAACCGTGACCTATGGAGTTTTTAATACAGAAGCAAGAAGAGAAGCATCTTATGGTTACTAAGCATTTCCTAGTAACCGTGAGACAGGCAATTTTTCAGTCCAGAATGAAGATGAGAACTATCTCACGGTTACCAAGAATTTCATGGTAACCATGACCAAATCTTGAATTTCAGCTCCGAGCAATCTCATGGTTACTAAGGATTTAGTAGTAACCGTGACTCATTTTAATCAAAAGAGGGTTTTTCATTAGAGGTCACGGTTACCACGGATTTGGTAGTAACCGTGACCCATGTTGACCTTTATAAGGCAGAGTTTTCTGAAAAATCGAGGAGAGGTAGTTTTTGGGTAATTTTTAGGTTTTAGGGTTTGTTTCTTCTCTCTTTGAGCTCTTTGTTTTATTTTACACACATAAATACATAGATATACTTGAAAATAGGGGGATTTACACAAAAAACACTTAGATTAAACATCGATATATAGTTTACAAGTATAGATTTACATATTTGAAGCTTATTTTTCCTGTAAGCTTTGGAGAAAGAGATTGAAAATCTTGGATTTAGCTGGGTTTTCTTCACCATGAATTTCAGGGGTTATTCTATCTTTTTCTCTTTTCATTTTATTATGGATTGTGAGTAGTCTTTTTTTGTTGCTTGGGGATCTTTGAATCCTCTACTCATAATGTGAATCTTGAACTCAAATTGAATTTTTTTTACATGAATGGATGGTCCATTTCACAAGTGCTTATTTGTTTATTATTGATTTTTCGATCCATTAAGTTATTTTATATCCATGGATGAATGGTGTTTATCATATGTCTTGATGGGTATTGAGTCTAATAGATTGGAGTTTATGAATGATTTTGCTCAATTTTTCTATCATGAATATTGTCTATTTTGGATGGCTCCGAAATGGGACTCTAGATGTGTGGTATTTGTGATTTTTAAACTAGAGTAGGAAGTGATATAGATGGGTTTTGGGTTGCCTGGCTTCGGAATGGGACGGTAGACCGAACACAGGATTTTAGACCCGGGTTTAGGCTAGTTGTTGGGCTGGCTTCGGAATGGGACGTTTAACAACTAGAATAGCTGGCTCCGGAATGGGACGCTTGGGTTAAGAAGGGTTATCAGGAGTTCATTCATGTATACTTTTATGTAAAAATTTATTCACATTTGGGTATGAGGTGGATAAGTGAACCCGAGCAACGCTTGATTTCTATAGATTTTTACTTTTGTTAATTTTTCAGAATTTAATACACTGAATTTAAATTTCTCTCCATTACATACTTGAGTTTTATAGTTACATTATATAAATCAAATAACTCATACACACAAACAATTGGGAATTCTTTAGCATACAAGTAATCTTCACAGTCTTCACACACACATTTCCCTTGGGTTCGATATCGAGGGTCCTAACCATACCCCACTTTATTACTTATCGATCTAGTGCACTTGCTAGGGTCGCAACAAGTTTTTGGTGCCCGTTGCCGGGGAATTTGGCGTTGTTAGTAAGCTGTGATTATTGTTTTGTATGTGTTTTCTTTCTCTTATTTTATTTTTTTTTATTCTTTTCAAGTGAAATTGGTGCATAAACAAAACAAGACAAGAGCAATTACTGCCTTTTGATCTTGAAATCGAGAGGACCCTACATCAAAGAAGGAGAGCTAATAGAGATAATGAGATGGAGCATGATCCTCCTCTTGATGAGTTTCCTTCCGAGAATGAATAAGTGCCGAGGGCACATGAACAAATGCCAGGGGCAAGAAGAGAAGAAATGCCTAGGCAAAGGACCATAAGAGACTACGCTATGCTAAGGTGGAATGAAGATCACCGAACAATTGTATTACTGAGAGGAGTACAATTTGAGCTTAAGCCAGCCACCATTACCATGGTACAGAGGAATCAGTCCTCTGGTTCAAAAGTAGAGGACCCAGCTCAACATATCGACATATTTCTGAAAGTTAGTGATACTGTTCAAATTTCGGGTGTTAGTACGGATGCAGTTAGGTTGAAGTGTTTCCATTTACATTGATTGTCAAGGCAAGAGAGTGGTTACAAATGTTACCACGTCAGTCAATATGGACATGGGATCAAATGCAAGAAAGGTTTTTAATGAGATTCTTTCCTCCAACAAAGACTGCAAGCATCAGAAATAGCATCATGAGTTTCCATCAAATGAATGAAGAGCCTTTTCACGAGGCATGGGAGAGGTTTAGAAGATTATTGAGAAGCTGTCCACATCATGAAATAGTTGTCTATCAATTGATGACCATCTTTTATGCGGGGGTTACACCTCAAACAAGGTCATTATTGGATGCAGCATCGGCAGGATCTTTCTTGAACAAGCTGCCTGAGGATGCTTTTCAGTTGTTGGATGAGATGGCGACAAATGACTCACAATGGACTACCCCTAGAGCAATCCCAAGGAGGCAAGGGTTACACAATGTGGATGAAGTGGCATTATTAAAAGCACAATTAGAATTGGTAAAAAAAGAGTTAAGTGGTTTAAAAGTTCAAAATGTGGCTGCAGTAAATCAAGGGAGTGGACCGTGTGAAAGTGAACAAGTTATCCAAGAAGGAGGAGTTGTAGGAGATGTAAATGCATTAGGTGATTTTAGAAGGAATGATCCCTACAACAATTCCTATAATCTGGGATGGAGGAATCACCCTAATTTCTCATGGAAGGATGGGAATCAACAAGCTTCATCTTCTCAACCACAACCAAGAGCACCTTACCACTCAAATGCTTATCATAGTCAAGCTCAGCCCCACCAACCACAAGCCACCAATCACTACCAAGTCCCTTATCCACCAAATCACCATCAAGGGCAAAACTCTAATCAACCTCAACCATACCATCCACCGGGATTTCAATCACGACCATCCATTCAAGAAAAAAAGCCAAATTTAGAAGACATGTTTGCTAGTTTCATGAATACCCAACAACAATTCATGGCGAGTCAAGATTCAAGGTGGAAATCTCAAGAGCAATGGAACCGAAATCAAGATGCTTCAATGAGAAATTTAGAGACTCAATTGGGTCAACTTGCAACTTCAATTTCAAATAGACAACCAGGGACATTTCCTTCAAATGTGGACCGCAATCCCAAAGAGGAGGCCAAAGCAATCACTTTGAGAAGTGGCAAGGAAGCAACACGAGAGGAAGAAAGAGGTAAATTGCCAACTTTATCAACTGAATTGGAGGAACCAACGCGGAAGGTAAGTATTTCTAACTCTAGAGTAGAGGTAGATGTGGATGCTCCAAGGAATGACAAGGGAAAGAGTATCGTGAATCCGAACATAGAGGATCTTGATATCAATAGGTTGCCCTTTCCTGCTGTAGCTAGGAAGGAGAAGAAAAATGAGCAATTGGCTAGGTTTCTAGAAATGTTTAAGAAATTACATATTAACTTGCCTTTTGCTGAAGCCCTAGCCCACATGCCCAGCTATGCTAAGTTTATGAAAGAACTTTGTTCTAATAAAAAGAAATTAGAAGGGTATGGAACTGTACAACTCACTAAGAACTGTAGTGCAATTATAATGAATAAGATCCCGGAGAAATTAGAAGATCCAGGTAGCTTTACTCTACCTTGCGAAATTGGCAAAACTTTTATTGGAAACGCTTTATGTGATCTAGGAGCCAGCATTAATTTAATGCCTTATTCTATGTGCAGGAAACTCAATTTAGGCGATCTCAAGGAAACAGGAATGAGACTTCAACTTGCAGATAGATCGATGAGAAGGCCAAAGGGAGTTATTGAGGACTTACTGGTAAAAGTAAGAAAATTTATTTTTCCCGTGGACTTTGTAGTCATGGAAATGGAGGAAGATAGGAAAGTACCCCTTATCGTGGGAAGACCATTTTTGAACACTGCAAAGGCTTTGATTGATGTTCATGGGCAAAAGGTTACTCTTCGATTCAACAACGAAGAACTGGTGGTAGATATGAACAAGTCTCAGAAATATCCATCAAGTGACCTAGAAGAGTCAGCCGACTTCATGGACAAAATCGATGAATATGTAGAGGAAGTGCAAGAAAAAGTACTACTAAATGATCCAATAAATTCAAGTTTAATGCATTCCTTGGAAAATGAAGAATTGGATGGAGTAAAAGAAGAACTAATAGCATCTGTAGTGAAGGACTGCGAGGGGGAAAATTCAAAGCAAGAGGAAATCACTTTGCAAGAGGGAGCATTGAAATCTGAACTAAAACCTCTTCCTTCTCATTTAAAGTATGTATTTTTGGAAAGAGAAGAAAAGCCGGTGATTATTTCTTCTTTGTTGACAGGTGCTGAAGAGGAGACGCTGCTCAAGGTGTTGAAAAAATACAAAGAAGCAATAGGATGGGAGACAGCGGACTTGAAGGGTATTAATCCGAGTTACTGCACACACCAGATTCTTATGGAGGAGGATTGCAAACCGGTCGCTCAACCCCAAAGACGGCTCAATCCAGCTATGCAAGAGTTTGTGAAGAAAGAGGTACTTAAACTGCTTGATTCAGGTATAATCTATCCAATCTCGGATAGTAAATGGATTAGCCCAGTGCAATGTGTCCCTAAGAAAGGGGGAATGATAGTAGTAAAAAATGAATTAGATGAACTAATCCCCACTCGGACGATCACGGGTTGGAGGGTGTGCATAGACTACAGGAGATTGAATCATACCACCAGAAAAAGATCATTTTCCATTGCCATTTATTGATCAGATGTTAGAAAGGTTAGCAGGTAATAGGTTCTATTATTTTTTAGATGGGTATTCGGGATATATGCAAGTCCCCATAGCCCCTGAAGATCAGGAGAAAACCACCTTTACCTGCCCTTATGGCATTTTCGCCTATAGGAGGATGCCTTTTGGCTTGTGCAATGCGCCAGCTACGTTTCAGCGGTGCATGATGGCAATTTTTCATGACTTTATAGAGAAATTTATGGAGGTATTTATGGATGAATTTACCATATATGGGCTTGACTTTGAAAGCTGCTTAGAGCATCTCGACTTAGTGTTAAGTAGGTGTAAGAAGACCAACCTAGTACTAAATTGGGAAAAAAGCCATTTTATGGTAAGGGAAGGGATAGTTTTAGGGCATAAGATTTCTGAGAAGGGGATTGAGGTGGACAAGGCAAAAATAGAGGTTATAGAGAAGCTTCCACCACTAACCAATGTTAAGGGAGTAAGGAGTTTTCTAGGGCATGCAGGTTTCTATGGAAGGTTTATTAAAGATTTTTCAAAAATTGCGAAACCTTTGTCGAATTTGTTAATGAAAGATACTCCTTTTGATTTTGATGATAAATGTTTATTGGCCTTTGAATTGTTGAAGCAAAGGCTTATTTCAACTCCGGTGATTATATCTCCAGATTGGAATTCGCCATTTGAACTAATGTGTGATGTGAGCGATTTTGCAGTGGGAGCAGTGCTCGATCAAAGGAAAGAGAAAGTCTTTTGTGCTATTTATTATGCAATCCACACTCTAACAGGAGCTCAAGTCAATTATACCACAACTGAAAAAGAGCTTCTTTCCATTATATTTGCATTTGAGAAATTTTGACCATATCTACTAGGAGCAAAGATTGTGATGTGGTCTGATCATGCAGTACTAAGGCATCTCTTTGCCAAAAAGGAATCCAAGCCAAGACTGATAAGATGGGTACTCCTATTGCAAGAGTTTGATTTAGAGATTAAAGACAAGAAGGGGGCAGAAAACCATGTAGCAGATCATCTGTCAAGAATGAAGCATGATCATATTGAAAAAGGGGAGATTTCGGATTTATTCCCTGATGACCGAATTTGTGTTTTATTTGTTTGTGAAGTTTCTTTACCTTGGTTCGCTGATGTTGCAAATTTTCTTACAGAAGGTTATATACAAAGAGACTTCACATGGCAGCAAAGGATGAAGCTTAAAGCTGATGCGAAGCATTATATCTGGGATGATCCTTACCTCTTCCGTCTTTGTGCTGATCAAGTTCTCAGAAGGTGCATTCCCAAGGAGGAGCAAGTAGAAATCATGAAAGCCTGTCACAGTGGGAAAGCTGGTGGACATCATGGCCCTAATAGAACGGTATCAAAAATTCTTTCTTCTGGGTTTTATTAGCCCACCTTATTTCATGATGTTAAAATGTTCATTCAAACCTGTGATCGATGTCAAAGGGTGGGAAATATAACCAGGAGAGATGAGATGCCAGTGACTAACATGCTTGAGGTTGAACTATTTGACTTATGGGGGATAGATTTCATGGGGCCTTTTCCAATTTCTTACGGGTTTAAATATATCTTAGTGATAGTCAATTATGTGAGTAAATGGGTTGAAGCTATAGCCACTAGGAGTTGCAATGAAAATGTTGTTTTAGAATTCTTAAGGAAGAATATAATCACCCGCTATAGAGCCCTGAGAGCTATTATTAGTGATGGTGGGAAACATTTTGTCAACCGCCAATTCAAAGCCTTATTGAAAAGATTCGGAGTGAGGCACAAAATAACTACCCCATATCATGTCCAAGCTAATGGGCAAGTTGAGGTTTCTAACTGAGAGTTGAAGGCAATCTTGGAGAAAACAGTCAATGCATCTAGGAAAGATTGGTACCTTAAGTTAGATGAGGCTTTGTGGGCTTATAGGATAGCTTTTAAAACACCAATAGGAATGTCACCTTTTAGGTTGGTGTTTGGAAAATCCTATCACGTACCGGTGGAATTAGAGCACAAGGCTTATTGGGCTACTAAGTTTTTAAATCTTAACCTTGAGAATGTAGGAAAGTGCAGGTCTTTGCAGTTGAACGAATTGGAGGAGATCCGATTCTGGGCTTATGAACATGCCAAGAAATACAAAGACAACACAAAGAAGTGGCATGATCGAAGAATAGCCAAGAAGGAACTTATACCAGGAATGAAAGTGCTGCTTTATGATAGTAGATTGAGACTGTTTCCAGCGAAACTTATATCGAGGTGGAAAGGGCCCTATGTGCTAGTAAGAACAGATAAATTTGGGGTGGTGACTCTCAAACACCCAAGAGATGAAAAAGAATTCAAGGTGAATGGACATTGTGTGAAGCCCTATTTCGAACCAACATTTGAAGGTGCTTCGGTGATTGTCACTCTTCAAGACCCTTGACGGTATTTGAAAGTCTAGCTGCGGACATGATAAATGCAGAACTACCTCTAACTCATGCTTTTGAACATTGTTTTGTGTTAGTTTCTTATTAATAGTTGTGTTAAGGGTAGTGGTTCAAGGATTGTGAGTTTCATTCAATTTGTGTGTGTTTTTCTAGAAATTTAGTGGAGAAGAAAGATTTATTTAATTGTTAGGAGAGAATGAGAAAAAATAAAAAATTTTCAGTAATTTTAGGGGCTTACGGTTACTAATCTTATCTTAGTAACCGTGAGGTTCCTTCAATTTGGTACAGAACTGGAATCTGTTTTATCTCACGGTTACTATGTTTTTCATAGTAACCGTGAGCAATGTTTAATTTTGTTCCAGTAACAATTTGTGTTTTATCTCACGGTTACTATGTTTTTCATAGTAACCGTGAGATACCTTCGTTTTAGTCCAGAAGCAAATTCCATTTTATCTCACAGTTACTATGAAATTTATAGTAACCGTGACCCAGGTCAGTTTTTAGTCTAGAAACTTTTGTTGAGTTACCTCACGGTTACTATGATATTCATAGTAACCGTGTTGTTTAAAAAAAAAAACGAAACCCTAATTTTAAAAAACCCTATTTCATTTTTTTACTTCTTTTCCTTTCGTTTTTCTCTCTCTTTCTCTCTCTCTCTCTTTTTCTCTCTTCTCCCTCCCCCACTCTTCTCCTTCACCGTTCTCCACAGCTAGCCGCCATCTTCTCCGGTAAGTTATTTTCTCCTCGTTTTTCTTTTTCTTCTTTCTTATTGTTTAGATCTAGTGTGAAACATGTTCTTCCCTTTTTTTTATTTCTTCTTCTTCTTCTTCTTCTTCTTCTCCTTCTTCTTTTTCGTTCTTCTTCTTCTTTTTCTTTTTCTTATTTGTTTCCTTCTTCTTTTCTTCTTTATTTTCGTTGGTTTTTCTAACAATTTTTTTATTATTGTGATTGTTTTAGTTCCTTTATTTTCTCCATCATCATCATCAACCAAGTAAGTCTCCCTTCCTTTTTAATTTTAATTTTATTTTATTTTATTTTCATTTTTTCAGGAAATTTCTGTGTATTTTTTTCTTTGTTCAATTTCTATCTAGTCGCTTTTGTCGATGTTTTTGTCTTCAGTTTTTATGTGTTGTTCTCGTTTTCTCCTTCCTATATGTTCTTTTATTTTATTTTTTTTATAAAAAAAATAAAATTGTTCCTTTATTTTATTTTCATTTTAATGCATTTTTCTTTGTTTTGTTTTGGTTTCGTTGTGTTTCCTATTTGAGTCTTACCTGTGTTTTGTTATGGATAACCTCGGTATGTAAGGTGCACAGCCCACAGGTATTTCCTCGTATCCTCCGTCATTCCTTCCCTGTGTGTTCTTTCTTTTATTTTTTGTGCTTGCTGTGCTTGGTGGTTCACTTAAAGAAGTGATGGCATTTGTTTGGTTATTCTGTTCTATTGTGTTTCATGTGTGTCCCTGAAGCGTTTATAGTTTTCATTTTCGTTTTGTCTGATTTTCGCCAATTGAGCCCTGTTTCTTCCCTTTTAATGCCCTGAATTTTAATTCTGCCAAGTAAGATGAGTACAAATTTTGAATTCTTGCTTACATCGATACAATGATATATCGACATTGTCATGCCTGCAGATTTATTCAATGTTATTAAATGCATTGCTTTACCATGAATTGTTGACACTATAACCCAATTACTGATTTTGATTTGGACCTGTTGCACACATGCCCACTTGGTTGGTCATTCATTTATCAAGTGTATCTTAGGCTCGAATAAGCATGCCCAATCAATAATCTTTTGTCTAAGTTAGCAATTGCATTTACATGCATGTGCATGCCCATTTTTGTCCTTGAGGTATATAGGATGAAACGATTCGACCTGCAGGCTACTGGTTTCCAAAGGATGACTCAGTCATCGTGGTTGAGTGCCACATACCTCTAAGGAACTTGTGTGTGACATAAATTTATATATGCATTCTCATCTTTTCCTACTATAATTGTGTTTATTTTCCTTTCCCAACGTTGTAAACTTTCAATTTTGTTGTTTTTGGGCAGTGGCACCTAAAAGAGCTTGTGCTTCCAGTTCTTCTCAAGCACAAGAAATCCTCCCACTTGCCAGGAAACCCTTACCATCTGAAGAGCATGCTGAAGCTAGTCAGCAACCACAGCCAGCCCTTATGCAACAGAAGCCACGAAAGAAGAAAGGACCAAGAATACCAAGCTGGGTTCCTGAAAAGATGCAGACCAACTATGATATATTCTTCAACTGCAAGTACCTACCTTCAGTTTATCTCAATTTGAGTCTGCTGGAAAAGCTGGGGATCAAGGGGGAGATTGAGAGCCACATTTCAGCCATCAATTGGGGAAAATTCTTTAACTGTAGGGAACTGGTTTATCCATATTTGACTAGAGACTTCCCTTCTACAGTGCAATTTTATTTTGGGCATGGTAACAGTCCCAATATGGTGACCTTTTTCTTGGAAGGCAGATTCTATGAAGTATCTTTGGCTAAAGTCACTGATGCTCTAGGATTTCCACCAGATGGGATCTATGCTTATGAAGATCATTCAAAAGACAGAGCTTGGGAAGACATAAGAGACCCGCTGATTGGAGACCCTTATGCGGCCGGCACCACTAAATCTCATTTACTGCAGGATCATGCTTTGAGAATTTTACATCACTTCTTTTCTATATCTTTCATGTCTCATATGCTGAGTGTAGGGCAGATCAATCTCCTAGAGGCTCTCATACTTTCTTGCATGGTGCGACATTGCCGCATCAATGGAGCATATCATTGGTGGAATAAACTCGAGGAGATGCAACAAAAACCGACTAAAGTGAAGATCTCCTTTGGTAGATGGGTGACCATGATTGCCAGACATTTCGGGCATCCATTAGATATTGACAAAAGCCTCCCTGCAGCTGCTTACATTGATGCCAAGATGCTAAAGAACATGAAGATAATGGTTGATGATGTGACTACGGAGCATGGGTTCAGGCTAACCAGTAGAGAAGAATACTTGCATAAGATGGAGCGCAGCCTGTGTCATCCTCCACCTGCCCCGGATCACGATTCAGTCACTTTGTCCTCCGCTCAATACACTACTTTGATGGACCATATGGGCATTTTGGCTACTAACCAGGATGAATTCAAGCATCAACAACGGCAAATCATTGAAGCATTGGCTGCCTTGAACACCCGGCTTGATTCCCAAGTTCCTCCACACCCTTGAACAGGAAGTCCCTTCCCCCCTATCTCTTTTGAACTTTTTGTTTGCCACATGCTGAGGACAACAGGTTTTGAAGTGTGGGGTGGGAGAATATATTTTCCCTTTATGGATATTGATGATTTTGAACTGTGTAAATTTGGTGGAAATTTGAACAATTGTTAGAAGTTAATTTTGTTGCGAAAAGATTGCTTTGTGCAGATTATCTATTCGAAGGAACAATCTGGGATTCAAATGGCAAAAATTATGAAAATCTTGAACCATAACTCTTTTTATTTTTATTTATTTATTTATTTATTTTTTCCATTGAGTTATTAATTTCCCTACCTTTAGCTTGAGCTGCCAGTTAATCTTGAATTGAATTAGCTTAGACTCATTTTTGAACTGATAAGTTGAAAAGACTAGATAGCCTGAGAGCAGTAGTTTGTTCAATAAAGAGTTTCTTCTTTAAATTGATCTCAATTAATCATATATCATTTAATTTTCTTATTTAATGAGCACATTAGGCTTAAAAAAATTAATAATAATAAATAAAAATCCAATGAGTGAAAACAGTTAAGTGAAGGAATTTTGGAATAGCTAGAACCTTCCTCATCACCCTTCGAAATAAATATTCAATTTAGGCAGGTTTAGGATATGACCCAGGCAGCCTTCTTTGGTAACCAACTTTTAAATGACTTTTGACCTACCCTTAGTAAATTTTACCATTGTTAGCCCCTTTGAGCTTAATTGGTATGCTAAAAGCATACTACATTTTTTTATTGCACTAATACTTAACCATATAGCCTAAATGCTTTTGTCTTTCCCATTTTGAAATTGGCCACTCTAGGTTGGGTAATGAAATTTGCATGTCGGGTTTGATGAATTTATGATTGTCAGTTAAAAAGGGGGGAAGTTGAATAGATTTTTAGGAATTGTTGAGCTTAAACATGTTGAATATTTTGGGACAAGGATGATAAACAATTAGTGCTTTTGGTACCCTAAAAAAATCAGTTGTAATGCTACAGAAATTTTAATTGATTCATGATTGTAGAAAATAAGTGTAGGGTACCCAACATTTATAGGAAGTGTCATTTATCTTACTTCCTACAATTTTGAGAATCCAACTAATGTCCTAAGATCAATTTTTCATTATTATGATGATAGGGTATGGATTTTGAAGAAGTTCCTTGAGAAAGTTAGGTGGGCTGTGTTTCTAGATAGTGTGGCTAATTCGGTATTGCTAACTTATAAAATTCTTGAAACCTTTGCCTTATCCCCATTACAACCTTAATGTAAGCCCTGGTGATCCTGTTTTGCTCTAAATTGTTTAGTGGAGATGACCCTTGTGGTTCAGGTGCTAAAGGAGAGGCTTATGACTATTCTAAGTTGCAAACACAAAATTGTCATAATTCTATGTTTGCTTGATTGCTGGAATTCACTGGTAGTTTTGGTTTTAAAGGAAAATAAATCTGTTTTAGCCTCACACACACACACGAGAAATTGTTTAATATAGATCAATTTGAGTCTTTTTGATGAAGTTCTTCTTCTGAGTGACTTCTGCTAAGTGTTGTTCTGGCACTTCTGATTTTTCCTATTCTGAATTGAAGTCTTGAGTTTTTCAAGATTGTGGATAATTCATTTGCTTGAGGGCAAGCAAAGTCTAAGTGTGGGGTATTTTGATAACTCAATTTCAGTATTTAGTTTTAGTTTAATTTGAGTCTAGTTTTCATTGATCTTTTAGCATCTTTTGTTTTGTTTTTGCTAGCATTTAATAATTTATCCGATTCTCAGTTAATTCTAGTTTTTGTGTGATTTTTGAGAGTTTTTGACAGAATTTTGTGATTTTTAGGTACCTCACGGTTACCAGGAATTTCCTAGTAACCGTGACCCATTTATTCTGTCAAAATGCACCGTTTTGAAGCTTGTCACGGTCAGCATGGCAACTGTACTTGATACAGAAGCAAGAAGAGAAGCATCTCATGGTTACTAAGGATTTCCTAGTAATCGTGAGATAGGCAATTTTTCAGTCCTGAATGAAGATGAGAACTATCTCACGATTACCAGGAATTTCATGGTAACCGTGACCAAATCTTAAATTTCAGCTCCGAGCAATCTCACGGTTACTAAGGATTTAGTAGTAACCGTGACCCATTTTAATCAAAAGAGGGTTTTTCATTAGAGGTCACGGTTACCACGAATTTGGTAGTAACCGTGACCCATGTTGACCTTTATAAGGCAGAGTTTTCTGAAAAATCAGGGAGAGGTAGTTTTTGGGTAATTTTTAGGTTTTAGGGTTTGTTTCTTCTCTCTTTGAGCTCTTTGTTTTATTTTACACACATAAATACATAGATATACTTGAAAATAGGGGGATTTACACAAAAACACTTAGATTAAACATAGATATATAGTTTACAAGTATAGATTTACATATTTGAAGCTCATTTTTCCTGTAAGCTTTGGAGAAAGAGATTGAAGATCTTGGATTCAGCTGGGTTTTCTTCACCATGAATTTCAGGGGTTATTCTATCTTTTTCTCTTTTCATTTTATTATGGATTGTGAGTAGTCTTTTTTTGTTGCTTGGGGATCTTTGAATCCCCTACTCATAATGTGAATCTTGAACTCAAATTGAATTTTTTTTACATGAATGGATGGTCCATTTCACAAGTGCTTATTTGTTTATCATTGATTTTTCGTTCCATTAAGTTATTTTATATCCATGGATGAATGGTGTTTATCATATGTCTTGATGGGTATTGAGCCTAATAGATTGGAGTTTATGAATGATTTTGCTCAATTTTTCTATTTTGAATATTGTCTATTTTGGATGGCTCTGGAATGGGACTCTAGATATGTGGTATTTGTGATTTTAAAACTAGAGTAGGGAGTGATATAGATGGGTTTTGGGTTGCCTAGCTCCGGAATGGGACGGTAGACCGAACACGGGATTTTAGACCCGGGTTTAGGCTAGTTGTTAGGCTTGCTCCAGAATGGGACGTTTAGCAACTAGAATAGCTGGCTCCAAAATGAGACGTTTGGGTTAAGAAGGGTTATCCCGAGTTCATTCATGTATACTTTTATGTAAAAATTTATTCACATTTGGGTATGGGGTGGATAAGTGAACTCGAGCAACGCTTGATTTCTATAGATTTTTACTTTTGCTAATTTTTCAGAATTTAATACACTGAATTTAAATTTCTCTACATTACATACTTGAGCTTTACAGTTACATTATATAAATCAGACAACTCATACACACAAACAATTGGGAATTCTTTAGCATACAAGTAATCTTCACAGTCTTCACACACACATTTCCCTTGGATTCGATATCAAGGGTCCTAACCATATCCCACTTTATTACTTGTCGATCTAGTGCACTTGCTAGGGTCGCAACAGTAACCATACCTTTAGCCCCATTACAACCCTTGAAAGACCTATGTGATTTTAAGCTTGTTTTGAGTTATTTAGTGGAGATGACCTTAGGGTTCTAGTGCTAAAAGAGAGGCCTATTGTATTTCTAGAGTTTCAAACGTGAATCCGATTGTATGCTTATGCATTCATATATTTTATACTTCACTATCTAGTTGTATTGATGTTTTGAGTTTCAAAATTGTTTAAAATGATTTGGTCTTGCACACACTCAAGGAAATTAACTTATATTATCTTGTTCGAAGTTGATCTATTTAGAGATTATATTAAGTGCTTTTGTTAAAATGCTAAGCTTGGTTTTGAAGTTGTATATCTTTGTGCAAGTTTAATGGTTTTGAAGGTGGGATTGTTCTAATTTGCTTGAGGGCAAGCAAGGTTTAAGTGTGGGGTATTTGATAAGTGTGAATTATATATAGTTTTTAATATGTTTTAAGCATTGTTATTTAGTTAATTTGGTGTAATTTAGGTTGAATTAGAGTTTAAATGTTACTTTGTATGTTTTAAAGGTTAATTCAAAGTTTTGGTTGTTTTTCAGGTTCAATTTGCTGAAAAAGGGCTGAAATTGGAAAAAAGGCAAAGATTTGGGCAAAAACTGCAAAAATAAGAAATTGATGCGAGAAAGTGAGCATCCAGTCCGGAAGATTTTCCTATGACCACGTGAATTAGATGAAGAGAACCACACGTGGCCACATGAAGGGTTGCACTTGGGAAGCCATGGCCACGTAAAGGGCATTAAAGAAGACATGCATGGCCACGTGAGAAGGAAAAAAAAGAGCGATTGGTGTACACGTGACCACATGTGAAGCAAAGAAGAAACACACGTGACCATGTGTGAAGATCAACTAGGCATACACGTGACCATGTGTAGAATTACATTGGGACACACGTGGCCATGTGCTCAGTCTCCCATTCCACGAAGGATTTTCTCCGAGCTTCCTATTTTAGCAAAGTTCGCTTTCTATTTGATTTTTGGAGTTTAAGAAGAGATCTACTACGTCTTTGGCCTATAAATAGAAGTCTAAAACACCAGAGAAAGCATCCAATCTTAGAATTAAGCACATTATTTTCTTAGTTTATTTTACGTTACTTTTGTTTTCATTGTTTTTCTTCAAAGCTTTGTTTTGATTTTAAGTATGTCTTGTGAGTAGTTTTTTTTTTACTTTTACTAAAGAATACTTGAATCCTTAACTAGTATTGTTATGACTTAAGTTTGATCTTCAATTTAATGCAAGTTGATTATTTCTTAGTTCTTAAACATAGTCTTGTCTTTACTCAATTTTAAATTGATTGTTAACTTAATTAACCATTAGTTAAGTAATTGGTTTAAGTTGATTATTGATTTTCATGTTCTTGGGTTAATTTATTTAGGTTAATGCATGATTATAATCTAAATAAGCTATAATTTTGTGTTGATTTAAGTAAATTAAGATTGAGAAAAGTGTAACTAAGAATATGTGGAAGTTAAATCTCTTGAAAAAGGCTTTAATAGACATCTAGGAGAATTAATTCAGGTATTTATGCTAAGTGTTGAGTTTATCTAAATGAGAAAATTTTGATGCTTGGAATGATAATCTTGAATAAAGTTATGAGTTTATTAATCTGAATTCTCCATAATCACTTGTGTGTTTTCTTTTGATTAAGTCATAGCAATATTAGTTATGGTGGATAGTCCTTTAGTGAAAGTTGCTTTTAATATTGATTTTTACTTTTTTCATTTTACTTGCTTTCATTAGATTTTTATTTATTTCAACTCTTTCAATTATTTTATTTTAGTTTTAAAATACTGCTTTTTGTTTTAATCTTCAATCATCACAACTTTGGGATTTCTCTTCTTTTTTTTACACACAAAATTGGTTTTGAAATTAAAATAGCACATACAAACACAAGTTTTCCTTAGGTTCGATATTTTGGGTCATAATTATATTTTCCTATATTATTTAGCTGATCTAGTACACTTGCTAGACATCGGTCAACTCCTTTGACAAGTACTCTTATAGTAACTTCATTTCTTTTATGTCATGTCCTGTGAACACCATGTCATCAACATAAACAATGAGAGCAATGATTTTACCTTAATTCCTTTTAAAGAATAAGGTATGATCTGAGTTGCTTTGACAATATTTGAATGCTCTTATGGACTTTGTGAATCTTCCAAACCAGGCACTTAGAGATTATTTTAGTCTATATATGACTTTTTCAATCTACACACCTTTCACTTCTCCTTTTTGGGCACCATACATCCTAGTGAAAGATCCATATAGATTTCTTCCTTTAGTTCTCCATGCAAGAAAGCATTCTTCACATTAAATTACTTTAAGAGCCAATCCATATTTGCAGCTAATGATAACAACAGTCTGACAGTATTGATCTTAGCTACAGGAGCAAAAGTCTCGGTGTAATCAACCCTATAAGTCTGAGTGTACCTTTTTGCCACCAGTCTCACTTTAAAGCGTTCAATGGTATCATCAGCTTTATGTTTCACTGAATAAACCTATCTACATCTAACAAGCTTCTTTCCAGGTGGACATTCAACAAGATCCCATGTTTCATTCTTCTCTAAGGATTTCATTTCCTCATTCATAGCAGCCTTTCACCTTGAGTTAGTTAAGGATTCTTGCACACTATTAGGAATAGATACATTAGATAATTGATTCACAAAAAAATTATTTTGTTAAGAAAAGTTTTGGTTAGACACAAAATGCCTAATAGGATGCTTAACTTTGTTGGATATTTCAAGTTTATAAGTTTGCCTAGGAATACCTCTAGTGACTCATTTTAGCAATTGTTTCTTTGATAGTTTCGAATGGTGTGGTATTTTAGAAAGAGAGTTAGATGGATCTGCTCCACCATTCAATGGACTAACTTCTTCATCCAATAGACTAACTTCAACACTTAGACTGGATATGTATCTTCAATTAATGGACATGTATCTTTAACAACTGGACTCATACCTATCGATCCAGGATGCTCTTTTGAAGTTCAATATGAGTGTAGTTAAAAGTTTGAATCTCCTTCTGATTCTCTTTTGAAGTTTAGACTTAAAGGAAAAATACATCAAATTCTCATGAAAAACCACATCCAAAGTGATAAATATTTATCTAGTTAAAGGATGATAACACTTGTATCCCTTTTGGTGCATAGCATATCCAACAAATACACACTTTAATGCTCATGGGGTTAATTTGTGACATTTGTGTTTATGTAAGTGGACAAGGATAACACATCTAAAGATATATGGCTGTAAATTTGGGATAGAAGGAGCACTTAAATATTTGTTAAGAGCTTGAAGTGGTGTTTGCAACTCAATAGAATGAAAGGAAATTCGATTGATTAAATAAATTACAGAGGTAAGAGCTTCTCCTTAATAGGATGGTGGCATATAGTCTTTGAAGAAGGAAGCACGTACCACTTCCAAAAGATGACAATTTTTTCTCTCAGCAATCCCATTTTGATAAGGTGTATCTGGACATGTTGTTTGATGAATAATTATTCCTCCAAAAACCTCTTAAGTTTAGAACTATTATATTCCGCTCTATTATCACTACGGAGAACTTTAACCTATGCATTGTATTGATTTCTAACCATTTTATGAAATCTTTGGAATAAGACATTGACTTCTCCCTTAGATTTCATAATCCATAACCAAGTTATTCTAATACAATCATCAATAAAGGTAACAAACTAACGAGATCCCCCTAGAGTGAAAACTTTTGAAGGATCCTAAACATCAGAATGAATAATCATAAAAGGAATAGGAATTTTATTCAAAATCAAAGGATAAGAGACATGATGGCTTTCAGCAAGGTCACAAACTTCGCAATGAAAAATAGAAATATGAATATTTTTATATACACTAGGGAATAATTTTTTAAGATACCCAAAAGATGCATATCCTAACCTTCGTTGCCACAATAAAATTTCAAATCTTTTCTTCTCCCCTTTAGGATTGTCTACCACCAAAATTTGTTACAGCTTATCCAAGTTTTTGTCCTCAAGTCCATTCTCCCCTTTAGGATTGTCTACTGCCAAAACTTGTTGCAGCTTATCCAAGTTTTCTATCCTCCAATCCAAATAATTCAACTTCCCTTTTCCTAGCACCACAACCAATTGTCCTCTTTGTTTTGATATACTTAAACACACAATGGTCAGGCCAAAAAATAATAACACAAGATAAGTCTTTGCTAATTTGAGAAACTAACAAAAGATTATAATCTAAGGACAAAACAATTAAAATAGAGTTAAGATTAAGATTGTTAGTAAGGGCTAAAGATTTGTTGTCAATAATTAGGGCTTTACCAGCATTGGAAGTAAAAAATAATTTTTTTTGAAGATGGATTAATACCATTAACTTGCCTAAAATCAAAAGTAACATGATTAGTAGCACCAAAATCAATTATTGATGCACTATTAGAAACAGATGTAGAAATCTTACCACGGTCATTTACGGTTGCTACCAAACTTGAAGTTGTTTAAATGGAATCATCATCTGCACCTTTTTTTAGCAATAGCGGCAATAGATTTTCATTTAGAATCTTTCTTTCGTGGTGCCCGATTATTATTCCATCAATCTGGATATCCCACAAGCTTAAAACAGTGATCTTTGAGATGTCCAGTTCGGCTGCAATGTGTACAATACCTCTCAGCATCACCAGTAACCTTTGGTTTGTTTCGAGACACCATTGTTGTTGCTTTAAAGGTCTCCTTGTCCTCCTTTAATGCCGTTTGGCATGCTATCTCTCTTCGGATTTATGCATAACATTCTTCCAGATTCAGGACTGGTTATTTGTGTGAGATCTCTCCATGAACATGTTCAAACATTCTGTCTAAACCAGCAAGAAAAATATGCACCCTTAGTCGTTCAACTGACTTTTGGTATGCAACAACATCATTAGGATCTTTCATAACAACTTTATCCCGATGATCCAACTCTTGAAAGATTTCAGTTAATTGTCCATAATATTCTGTAAGAGACTTTCCACCTTGTTTGGTGAAGAAAGCCTTTTGATTTAGGGTAAAAACTCGTAACTCATCACCTCCATCATAGAATGCCTTTGATAAAGAACTCCAAATTTCACGAGCTGATGACACATGTAGGTACGCTTCATAATTTCTGGATTCATGGACATCAACAACCATCTTTTTACTTTTTGATTGTTCGCATACCAGCTCTCATATCCATCTTCATATTCAAGAGGAAGCTTTATTTTTCCCACGATAAATGAGAGTTTCTCCCTTTCAGCGATATACATCTCCATTAATCGAAACCACACATCATAATTTGATTCATTAAGTGTGATTCCTACATTGAAAACACCTTCAAATTGAACAATAGGAACTGATTTTGAACTAGAGAATTCAACATATTTTCTAATCATATTTTAAGGGGGAAAAATAATTTGATTAAGATCAACGAAACCAAAGAAGGTCGGCTCTGATATCAACTTGAAAGAAATTAGGACAAAGCCTTCTTTGATCCTATTCACTGATAATCGTAATAAACAATTTTGTATAAATATATAGACAGACTAGCCTACTGTTATGGATATTTACAGAAATTAAGGAATCAAATATTACATTCTAGAAAACTACCGATTATATACAATCTAGCAAATGAAGGAGATAATCCCTAAGATTGTGGAGAGAAAATAGAAAACAAATCTCAACATGGATCATGTTGCTGATCTTCTCACGAAACCGTTTGTACATCTCATTGTTAATATCAAGTATTTCAAATGTGATTGTAAATATCTCGGCTTATTCAAATGTGATTGTAAATATCTCGGCTTTGTAGGCTATGTATAAAAAGTAATTCTTGTATTCTAGTATCAGAATCTATGAAACCGTTTTATTCTCAACTTTGATGCATATCGTTTAGCTAAACAAAAGTTGCATTATTACTCTCCAAATGTAACAAAAATAAAAATAAAAGACGGGCGATAGATGTGATTTTGTCAATATCGAAAAATATTGTGCAGTGGAAAATATGTTAGTTTTGTCAATTTATAAAATTGAGTAGTATAATTAGAATTTTATTTACCGAATTATAGATGTATTTTTGTATTTTTTTCTTAAAATTAAAGTACTCACACATGTGTATATGTATAATCCATTCAATCAAATAAACTGACTTGTACTAAATTAGAAAAAAGAAAGATTTGATTGTTTATTGACAAATATAATTCTCTCTTTTAGAAAAATTGATATGATGAAAAAAAAAATGTGTTTAATTAATTCTGTGAATCTTGGTTTCTTGGCATCATAATTAGCCCATGCACATAAATCATATATTCAAAATTTAAGGTATTATTTACCTTGATTCCCTTGTAGTATGTAGTGCCAGGAATCATGAGAGGAAAGGATAACATGGCATTTGAAACGGCAGTACACTCTTTTTCCATCTGTCGTAGCTCCGAATCATCTCTTATACTCATTAACATGTTGCACATTGCATCAAAAGTCATCTGCACATTATTATACATATTTTCAAAAATTAGCTACAGTAATATGGATCAAAACAATTAATTTGAATTCAAAGCCTTAAGAGTTTTGATCCCTTGCATGCCCTTCAAGAATTTTGAAGAAATTGCATGAATAACTCAACTTTTAACTGCCTTTCCAATTAAAATCTTTCTTATTCTTTTTTTCCCTTATTTTTTCATCCAATTTTTAGATTGAAGTTTGACATGAACATATTTTTTTATTAGAATACTGTTTTCATTAAAAGAATAACCAAATATGATGAGTTTTTTTTTTAATTCAAAGTAAAAACGGATAATACATAAATTTATCTCTAAATCTAATACACCGCTCTTTAAAATATTACTTTATACTAATAGAATGACACATATTTTATACGGTATTCATAATGTGTTATGTGTCTCGATAGATGAGAAATATGATATTTGTAACAAGGAATAATAATAATAATAATAATAATAATAATAATAATAATAATAATAATAATAATAATAATAATAATAATAATAATAATAATAATAATAATAATAATAATAATAATAATAATACCTTCATGGTGAAGTCAAGCACTGAAAAGGTTTTGCCATTTTGTTCCAAAACCTTGAGGTTTAGAGAGAGGATTTGATCAAAATTGTGAAGAAACAAAGATAGAGAAGGCATGGAGAAAGTATCAGAAAGAAGACGCCTGATCCTTTTATGGCTATCATGAGAGACACATAGCAAGCTTTTCTCCCCAACAGCATCTGCCATAGATTTAACATATCCTTTCTTGAATTCCACAAAATCATTGCTTAATATTTTTCTTGCTCCTTCTGTGCTAGGAACAAATACGTGGATCTTCCCAAATAGCCTTGCCTTGAACCACTTCCCGTACCTGTTTATTATCAAATTCGTATAATCTATACCTTCATTTTCTATTTGTAGAATACTAATTTATTTATTTCACAAATATTTACAGGGAAAATGGTGATTCTTACACAGGGAAACTTAATTTACTTTTAAACTTTTTTTTTGTCGATTTTTAACATTGAATTATTTGAAATGGAAATATTTGCTTTTATAC
This sequence comes from Excoecaria agallocha, assembly GCA_037975025.1. NCBI lineage: Eukaryota > Viridiplantae > Streptophyta > Magnoliopsida > Malpighiales > Euphorbiaceae > Excoecaria > Excoecaria agallocha. The sequence goes on from CM075807.1 coordinate 104,147,121, forward strand.
CTTTTAAAACAAGTAATTTAAGTAATTTTTACCCTTCACCTTATTAAAATGGACATATTTTACATCTAAAATCGATAGCACATGACAATGTGTGATTGATTACCATACATGAAAATGGCAAAAATGTCCTATGCCGAATAATTCATGGCTTAAAAAAAAATTTGAGCAAAATTAGTCCATTTTAAAAAATCCACAATCCCATGTTTATGAGAAAGAATTGGGATGGAGCTACAATTTAAGATTAAGTGGGGAAATTTTGGATCAATATTAAGGAAGATAAATTTGAATGAAATGACTATTAAGAAGGCAAATAGTTAAAATCAAAATGATAAATTTAAAATTAATAAAATATTCTATATATATAATTTTTTTAAAAATTTTTGGATTATGGTGTTTAATGTACATAATTATAATAAAAATGGGGTGATAGAGACTAGCAATTCTACTATCAATTTTTGACTCATAGAGGTAGCTATTTTTGTATTAAATTCAGAAGAGTGGATGACGATGACAGGGAGAAAATCTAACACTCTGAAACGAGCACAGGCAGTGCCTTTTTTAATCAACCAAAAACGCACTAGCAGTGCCGGTTTGAATGTTTCCTGTTAAAATATGTTTTATTTTTCTAAGGAAAAATCTTGTCAAATTTCATACAGATGATACTGTCAGTATTACTGGTAAATGGATTGCAAAACCTGCGTCAAACATAAATTATTATTTTTCACTATTTTTCCTTAAAACCATTTCTATGAAACACACATCTCTTTCATTTTCTATTTGCATTAGCTTTTTGATTTTCCTTCCCTTCTTGAATTCTCTTAAAAGCTATTTTAACTAAAAAGTAAATTAAAATGCCACCTTAATTTTTTCTTTGATGAATATTGTTCAACAAATTACTCTAAATCAATCTAGTAGTTAGTATGTGCAAAATTATTTCAAGTTAGAGTTAAAAAAAAAAAGATAATATTGTGGAGGTATAGTATAATTTGATTGTATTAAAAAAAATTCTGCTATTCCTAACAATTTTTTCATCTTTAATTTGTAAATGATGACATTTTGGGCTTGCTAATTGCAAAAAGAAATAATAATAATAATAACAACAACAACATTAAAAATAAATTATTAATTTTTTTCAAGAAATATCTATTTTTGTTTTCATGCTACCTAGTTTATTTTAATATTTATTTTTTGAGTATTTGATATGTTTAATTTAACATCATATTGTTAATTTATTTTATTTTCTTAAAAAAATATTTATTGTTACTTTCATACTATAAGATTTATTTTAATGTTTAACTCCATGCATTAATAATCAAAGTATTATATTTACTATATTACTATAATTTCAAATTTAAAAAAAAATTGCTTTTTTTTTCAAAAAAGGCGGGAAAACTTCTTAATATATTTATTTCACAAAGTTGATGTTGGTTTTTAATCATCTGCAATCATATATTCCGTTAAGTACGTAATAACTCAATTTCACAAAGATTGTTTACCAAAATTGCTTTTATTCTTCTTCTTGTTGTCGTTTAAATCCACTACAATATTTCGTTTTCTTTTTTCCTATTTTATGAGATTGAAAAAGAAAGCATTAATTCGTAAATTTTGAATCCCAGTCCATATATTGAGAAACAAAAAGGTAAATATGGCTGTAGAATGCTGATTGTAAATTACAGAGGATCATTAAAAAATCAATATGATGAGATATTTTCATTTGTGCATGTAATATCAATGCATGAAAGAGGCTGAACTGACCATAAGCGGCGGAGCCTAACAAAGTCATAGCATCCTTTTGTTGTGTTAGCCGCCGAAAGAAAAGAAAAGGTTTCGCCTATAAAAGGCAAACCAGGGCGGCCAGGGACGCCCGCTCCAACTGCATCGCCATCATTTGCCGCCTTTCTCCGAGCTTTTAAGTAGAAAAGGGCTATTATTATTGCTAACAAAGTAGCAACGCTAATATCATAAAAGTTACTGACAAGAAAGGTAAGCTTTTCCATAGAATATTTCATCAACATCCTTAGGTGAGTCGTGATTTTCATGGACAAAATGTTATATATATATCTACAAGATATGAAGGATTGGATATGATGGCACTTTTGTACTATGAAAATGTTCTATTATGCCCTAATGAGACAAAACATTCGGAGATAAATATGACATTCTTATCTTAAAATCCAATGCAATAGCAGCTTAGGAAAGATCATTGGGCACTGACAATATTATCTCATAGACAGTATCTATACATGCAGCACTATATATGTTAAATTCATCTTTCATTCAAGACTTAATATTTGTGCAGCATCTCCCACTTTGTTTATAGTTTTCAAAATTCTTTATATTTAATTTTTCCCTTGATTTAGGATTTATTTAACCAATATTTTTTGATTAATAATTAAAATTTTTAAATGCAATTATAAAATAAAATTTGGATAAAATTTAATTCCAATTCAAATGTTCAAAATAAAAATTATAAAATAAACACACACTAGTCAAAATTCACGTCCCACTTTCTCCATTCTCTATTGTTCATTATTTCAAAAAAATCAATATTTATAACATTTTATTTTCAAATGGATTGAATATGTTTAATTTTAGATTAAAAAAAACTTTGGATACACAATTAAATGTTAAAATATAAATTTTAAAATACAAGAAAGTGTCATTAAAAACTATCAAATAAGATATAGATACCAAAATATATAATAAGAAAATATCTATAACAATTAACCGGTTACTCCATATAAGTATTATTATATAGAATTAAGTAAAATGACATATAATTTTAATATATTTGCAATTATTACTCTATATAATTAAGAAAAATGACACATAATTTAAATATTCTTTAAATTATTTCTTTATATAAGTTTTATAGAACAATAAAAAAGAAAATTTTTTAGGATGTAGAAATATAAAATATGAAATAAATATGAATTTGTTAATTGATATTTAAAAATCAAAATCGATAACTGAAAATGATAAAAATAAAAATAAAAATTGAGTTTCTTGGACCAATTAATTGAAAATTTTGGTTCAATTTCAAACTAAATATGTGGTTAGTCAAATTTTTTATTTTTTTTGCTCACCCCTAATTATATATGAAATCAAAATTTCTCATATTTTTTTGGAGGAAGAAAATTTGATGACAAAAAAAAAATTATTGGCAACATATAAATTCATCACAATTGGTTATTTTTATG